>JBAGKO010000003.1:18307019-18323319 GCA_037177275.1 Acacia concinna | reverse complement strand
GTATTCACTCATCAATCCAAATTTATCACAAATAATGCATTTTTGGCTCAATTAACATGATAAAATTCTCATATTAATTATGAAATAACATGTAAAAGTATGGTGCAATCAAGTATAGGTCATGTAGATGATACTAATCAACATCAAAAGGCTTCCTCCTCATACTATTGTAGGCTATCATCACATCATATGAATGTTGTTCATGATAGCATTAGAGACAAAATATTATAGTCTATGTGATCTAAGTAGTGGTGTAATATTAATTGACAATAAATTTTACTTCTATATACTTTCTAATAAATATATTCATTTCACCGTGTTATTAGTTATATGTTTTTATTGTTTTTTTAACCTTTGTGAAAAATTATTTTCATCTTTTGTAATTTTCAAATATCACATTAAATATGTAATATATATATATATATATATATATAAAATGATTCATGCACTTTTTAGGCATTTCACGTCAAAAGGAAGTTTTACTTTTACATAAGTAACTTCTGTAATCTTTATTCCAAAAATAAATCAGATTACCTAAATTTACTTTGACCTAATCGTACTTTTACAAAAATAACGATTGCAATCTTTAATCCAAACTCATCTCATGTTAGTGGAGCTGTGTTTAGTTCCTAATTGAGGTAGCAACCGCTAATTAGAGTAGATGACTTACAGGTTTTCTTTGACGGCAGCACTAAAAAACCACAAGTTCTGATGCAGTTTAATGCCAAGAATGGTTTATTTGATACAGTATTTTTCTCCAAAGGAATGCATATTGACCTTGATCATAAATACAAACTTCACAATTTTTAATTGCTATAAAGCTTGGATTTGTCATTGTTCTGAATAAATTCTTTCCAATTAAAAATGTTTTTTATTATAGATATTTATTATAGGGAAAATGTACAATTTTCACAATAAACTTTCTAAAAAGAGGTATCTGGCACCATAAACTTTTTTAGATGCTAAAATGCACATAAACTTTACAAAAATGGGGCAATTTTAAAACAACAGTACTAATAGTGTTATGTAGGTCTTATAAATAGTACATGTGAAATTTTTTTAGGGTGAACGTGTAATTTTAACAATATATATATATATATATAGGGTGAAGATGCCTCTAAAACAACATTATTATTAAGAGGGTTAAAGTGCAATGAACCCCTAATGTATTCCCTTAGTTGCAATTTTAATCTTAATATATATTTTTTGGTTCAATTTCAGTCTCAGTGTTATTTAATTGATGCAATTAACATCCTCTTTAACATAATAGTGAAATTGACCGTTAAAAACATGATTGACCTCAAACTTATCATGTGTCATGTGAAATAGAGAAAAAATGGCTTATGTGGCACGTGAGTAAGAAAAGTAGTTTTTTTTTAAAAAAAATGCCCTACCCAAAATATGTCTACCCAAAAAATGGCCTATGGGGCAAACATTTTTTCAGCAGGATATTTTTTAAAAAAATGTTTTTCTTACTCACATGCCACATAAGTCATATTTCTCCACTTCACATGACACATGTCAGGCTTGAGGCCAACCATCTATTTTTAACTATCAACATCATTGTTCTGTTAATGAAAATGTTAATTGCACTAATTAAATAATGTTGGAACTACAATTAAAAAAAACAAAAAAACCATTTGAACTAAAATTACAACTAAAAAAAACGTTGGGGATGGATTGTACTTTAACCTTTATTACAATTACACCTTCACCCTAAAAAAATTAGACACATGTACAATTTTTACCACCCATATAATACCGTTAGTATTAAGTGGTATTAAGATTACAGTCAATCCCCTCCCCCAACGTAAATGTTTGAAAAGTCTATGGGACTAAATGTCACTTTCAAAAAATTTATTACTCCATTAAAATTGCACTTTTACCTTTTATGGAAATGTAGAAGCAAATAATCAGGGCAAGTCAAGCGGAACTTCTTATTATTGTTGTGGTTATTGTGCTAATAACTAAGAGAGTAAATTACTAATAGCCAAATAAAAAACAGAGGGAATAAACTACTGTACATAAAAAATTATTAATCTTCAGTTTGATCAAAGTAGATACATCGATTGTGATAAATATAGAACCAGAAATTTTCAGAGCTATCTTCTCTTATTGCTACGTTTTGAGCACAAATTTGCTCAACACGTACAATTATTATGAAATAAATTTTTTTTTTTATCGCTATGCTCAAAATTAATATCTTACTACGCCAAGTAGCCTTGTAGCTATGGGAGTTGGACCATTGGTTATTCTCACAGGTGACCATTATGTTCTCCGAGCAGTGCTTTAAATTCTTCAGCCCTGGTGTGTTCTGTACGTATCAGACCACTCTGTTAAATGTTAACTTAGATGGGGTTATCAAAAGTTCGTCATATCTTCTGATTCTGACGACCAGGAGCTCTATTTAGACCTATAAAACCCACAACAGATTCAATCAACTTTGGATCAACTAAGAAAAAATTGTCAATACTAAACTATACAGGTACACAAATACACAGATAACAGACGGCTTCTTGTTTTTTTGTTTTTTTGTTTTTTGGCCTATAGATAAAAGAATGCTTTATATTGACAATTTTGGACATTTCATTGGGATAATTGCTAGGAGGTCCCAAAGAATGAAATATAATTACTGAAAAATCTTAAGAACAATATCTTAACTTGTTGCTTATTGTTTAGTTATGAGACTTTTTAGTGATTACATTTTTTATTGGGATCTTATCGTGATTTTCCCTAATTCATATAATTATGACATGTAATGAAAAGTTTATTATAACATTCTAAACATATAATATTAAGCTACTCTTCTAGTTCTAAATGTAAGATGTAGTCGAGAGAGAGTAATAGATTATATTTTCATTGAATAACTTGACAGTTAAAATTTTGAAAACTCTTTTCACTAAAGACAGGAGAGAGAACGGTATCCTTAGTTTGTCCAAAGGAAAACATGGATATGTGACCTGTTCAAAAGCTTGGTTGCTCCAAGCAAGGATGAAGCATGTGGCTCTGTGAGCATATTACATGTCTATTTCAGAGGCGATGGCCTTTCCTAGGTAAATCTGTCGCATCTCCTCTCTCCAGATCTGCAAGAACATAAGCCACATTAAATTGCTTCACAATTGACTCAGATCATGTGATACTATGTTTTTGGAATATAAACAACTATAATAATGGATCTTCAAAATTACGCTTGACTAAAGTATTTACACACACACACACACACACACAACCCCTTTTTCTTCAGATAACTCGTTTCAGCCTTGTTTGAAGAAGAGTGTAAAGCAAATTATTATACCAAATAATGTGGGAAGTTGGCAAATTAAAAGAAGATAGATAATTAGTTAGATATGGCCAAGCATTATCAAGTTCATACCGTGTTTCGGAATTCAACCCGAATGTGAGGAACATTAGTTTTGTGAATGTCGTTTCCATCAGGCCCCTTTTTGTAGTACTCATTGCCAATCCAATGTGACTGAACAATGAACTCACCCATCAGTTTACATCTATAATAAATATCTGTACAGTCGTCAACAAAAAGTACAACTTCCAACTACTTCAGCTATCAACTTCTTTGGTTCACTACACCATTTTCTCTCCAACATGGATAAACAAAGAACCCATCCTAACAAATTCTTGTGTTGCTCAAATCATTTGATTGTAATAGCAGGATAATAAACACCTACATTTAATCAAATAAAAAAAAAACACACATGATATATTCTCTTGATAATACAAAAGCATGTCCCAAGTTTATATATATATATATATATATATATATATGACAATGGTTCAAGTGAGTTAGGCTCAAAGAAGGTTTACAAAAGTATTTATAAATCGCTCACCAATGAAGTCCTTACACTAGCACCAAGATTTGAACTTATAACCTTATGAGTTATAAGCCAAACTCCTTACTAACTAGACCAACATTTATTGGTGCCTCAAACCCAGGTTTTAATGAAAGGAAGGGGTGGACTAGTTATGTCTTGAGGTAGAGGTATAAAGTATTTATTCATATAGAAGATCAATTATAAAAGGGTACCTTTAAGGCATGTGAGAAACCAGATTGATACACTGAATTACGGGCAATCTCACATAAATCACAAGGGCTCAATTTCCACACCTGTAGATCCCAAAAAAGAAGTGTTAAAAATTAGAAGTATTGTTCGTTTATATACCATGCAAGGAGGGATATAGGAAACTGAGTTGTCTCACAGAAGCAGCTATACTATATTCTTCAACTAATGGCTCTTTCGTTAAGTGAATTTGAAGTGGATCATCAGTAGAAAGTGACACATTCAGACCCCGTGAGAAGAATGTGGGGAAGGGATTCCGATGGTAGTCCAAGAATAGAGAGTTATTACTCAAAGGAGACATAGCTAACCCAATCTGATAACAACCGAGAAACACAAAAACAATCAGTTACTGCCAAAGTGCAAAAATCCAAACCAAGTAATAGGTTGAAAACAAGGCCAAACCTGAGCTAGGTAATACAAATACTGAAGCACAGGAGATTTCCTCAAATTAATTCCATGTGCAATGTTATGAACAGTGAGAAAGGCTGCAGCTAGGTGGTCAGTATCACCAGCCTGTGTACAATATGATGATGCATCATATAATGTAGCCATGGAACAATATCCAAAAATAGAAAATAAAATATACTCTAATATTACCTCTCCACAATGAGGGCGGAATTTAATTGTTGTCATTCCCTTTGATTCACGAAGCTGAGAAATAAGTGTATCATATGGATTATTATATCAAAAACCAAGTTATAAAAATCCATATACTAGATATCTTGGGAAAAAAATTGCAAAGCAGTCTATGGTTCATTGAGGAGAGACAGCTCTATATATATCATATTTAGTGGAAAAACCCACAAACAAGAACTATTCAATCAGAAAGACTGATAAATTAATAAATTTATTGAGAAATATGCAATTATGCTTTATAACTATATATTATTAGATGTTAGGAAGAGAGCTATCCACATATATGAAAGTTGTTCTAAGGAAAATTACAGACCTTATTTAAGGTGTAAAGATTTGCATAACAATAGTACACATAGTAGGAATATGCTGGATTAAAAACATTGGTCCATTGAGCAGGTGTAGGCATGTGTTTAGTTGGCCGTCTTTCAGGCTTACTTTCATCATCAACCAAATCCAACCCAACAACCTACAAGTGTAAGGGAGAAAAAACACAATCAGAAATATCACAAAGTCAGAAGTACAGAATTTACATCACTGATCTTCTTTTGGGCCTTAACCATACTATAATTTCTGACTAGACAGAGAACAGTCAAAAGCAAAGAAGAAATTAGGGAGAATTTCAATAAAGGACCGACGTTAAGAATTAATATCAGCGCAATCTATAAATAAGTGAATGGGTCATATGAACATAGATTTTTCTTGTTCATACAGCCCATTCACTTGTTTATGAGCTACGCTGATATTAATTCTCAACTGCGATCCTTTACTGAAATTCACCCAAAAAATTATTTGATTGCCACAGTCGTATTTACTCTTTCTTTTAGTATGCTTCATGCAGTGCTTAGTAGCAGCACCAAGCAAAGCTAGCTGTGAAGTCAGCTTGTCTAATTCCACCACTGTAGGCCATTCTCTCTTAAGGATGTTTCATATGTTCATTAGTCATTGAACAATGAACAGAGTCCTACCATCAACCTCGTCAAATAAAACTATTATAAACTTTCAGAATGTAACAAGTTGTTGAGACTATATACGAACACCCTACCTGTTTCAAGAAAACATGCAACTGAGGATGGGAATCTGGATCCACAGTAACTTCAAATAGTGGAATAAATATATTGTCAAGAATGTTCTGGAATGATGTCACTATTCCCAATTCTTTGTAGATGTTATACAATCGTGGAAGCTGGAAGAAGAAACATAGAAAAAGAACTATTATCAATAACAAGTACAACCACTTGAGCAAATTGAGACAGATGAAAATTCCTCGATGATTTAGGTGCCAAGCACTCTTAAGAGGAGCATCAAGAGCATGAATTCAGACATCATGATACATTAGTCTTTTCTAGGTCTAAAATGTAGCAAGAGAATACCTGAATCAACCAAACAACATTCTCACTGTACAGCTCATTATTCACTATCCAGCTGGCCAGTTGGTCCCACTCACTTTGCTTCCTACCATATATTGATATTCGATATTCGGCCATCTGTGAAGTTAGGCACAGGAAGACATATATAATAACAAACAATTATATAATGTCAAAAGAAGTACTAAAAAAATCCACAATCACGAAATGAAAGTTCATTTGTACAGAATGAAAGTCATAATCAACAGCTTTTTGGTCAGAAAAACAAAGGGAAACTATTTTTCCATTAAACTTTTACCATCATTCAAAAGTTTGAAACTGAGTACTTGTGAACAATTGTGTCAAGAATTGAACATGCTTACAGAATGGGCAATGCCAAGATTAAGGGATTTACCATTGCAATATGTTAAAGTAGCAGATAACAATCAACTAAATAAGCTTATGTTCTCATGATAAATATGCAGCATGCAAGGATTCAAGAAAGAACCTGATATTTACAGGCATCAAGGTCAGAAAACACTTCTTTTGTCAGCTCGGCAAGGAAGCGACCTATTCAACCCAGCAGAACAAAAGATCACAGGAAAATAAAATATCCTTCATTTTATAAAATAAGATTATCCAAATCATAATTCACATCAATAACATATCAACATTCCAAATGAATGTTTAACATTTTTATAACACCTATCATAAGTTACTCATGTATAAGTCTTTCTTCCATCCCCCGCTATTTTATTAATTCACAGATGGCAATTTTTTACCCCAAATGTAAGATCAGCCCTTATTTATAAATGATATTTTCAAGCAATCTCTCCCTCTTTCCAACCAAACTATCCACATTGACCCAAGGCCCAAACCGTCTTTTGGTCAAACCGGGCATTTTATCAATTTAAGAATTTAATGATACAATTCTGCATAAAATTAACAAGAGGGGTGCCATCTTAAGCAAAATCGTTATAGTTCCCTAATCACATAATCAATGTCTGCATATTGATACAAACAGTCAGCAAATTCCCAACTCTTTTTTTCTTCAACAGCGAGACTACGCTAACTAACATGGAGGATCATAAAGAAGAGACACGCCAGGAAAATACACATTGATATTGCAGAGAACAGCAAGACTAGAATCCAAAAAGAATGTCTATTGCATTTAGATATTAGAATAAAGCAAGCTGAAACTACTAGGTTGTAGGTAGAGTTAATTAAAAAGTTAACATCCAATGATATTTTATAAAACCCATTTTTGGAGTAAATCAACTATGTAAATAGATTCTCCAAAATTGTAAAGTTGTTCTATCACTGGTTAGAAGGAAACAAAGGAGTTCAATCTGTTAGGGAGGTTACCTTGAATCAAATTATCTTGCTTTAAGAATATCTCTCTGAGCCTACTTTGACCACAAGGATTGTACTTCAGATTGAACTTATCAAAGCGATGAAATGTACTCTTGTCTGCGTGAACATCCAAAAGGTCCACATTGAGGTCATACCTGCTCAAACAGATAAAAATATAGATTATATAATCCAAATATAGCCAACAAAATTCAATTATGAGTGATAATTATAGTTATAGTATTACCCAGTCAAATCAAGACTCTCAAAAACTTCTTTCAAGGTCAAATATGTCCCATCTCGAAATATGACAACCTGAATGAAGTTAGGACTTAATATTTTATAAGGCTGTAATGAATACTATCTGCAATCAAAAGAAAATAGCATATTGATGAAGCGTGCCAGCCCCCAATCAAAAGTTTGGAGGTTGGTATTGATACACACAGACAAAAACAAAAAAAAAACATAACAAAGAACCAAAATAAACGAAATAAAGCCATTAAGTGATTATATTCCCCCGGGTCACATTACTTTAGTTAATACTCATTACAGCATATCATATGCACAAGGCAAACAAAATTCCTGTAACTTGTGACATGAAATTTTCTATTTAACCGTCAAAGTTATGCTAATATATATTTCAAAACATCCTAATTTTAATTTCTTCCAACTCTTCGAAGTTTAATAGGTTCATGAAAGTTGCCCAATGTATGATTGACCTCCTCATAGTTAAAACTTAAGAGACATACATGCATTGAAGCTCCCACCAGTTTGATAATACTTTCAAACATAGAAAGTTACAAGAAAACAGCTATCAAATCTTCAAAAAGGAGGAGTTCATGCACCATAAACAGCAAAAAGTTTCTGCAAATTACATAATGATACAAAAATAAACTGATTACCTCATCTGGTTCTTTCCTCAGCTTTGACTTTATAAACCTTAATAGATGTTTCTGGTTCATGCATGCCGAGTGATGTACATGTGTATCAACTTTCCTGACGTTATAGAAGTCTCGATGTGGAGCACTTTTCTGGGCAAGAAATTCCCTATCCGCATTTAGCATCAAATGAAGCTTGAATTTCTGAATACGCACCAATATATTTTAACAAAGTAGTCAGACAATCAGGCAATTTATTATTAGCTATTGAAATAACAGTATAGATTGCTTATAATCAGCAATTTAGAGTCTCAAAATATTTACTTGTTCTAGAAGATTAAGCCGATGATGGCATATAGTTCTAGTATTTCCTGCTGCAATGACTCGAAGTATGTGATGAAGATCAGTGAAAAAGGTAGTAGCATCAGCAACAGGGAAAAGCTCTTCCTTTGCTGCACATAGTAAGAAAATGTGCCTTAAGGATCCAGCCAGAAAAGGTGTTCCCGTAAAAACAAAACAAGAAGATAGTATGAAGAATGCCCTTACAGTCTTTATAAGGGTAAACATGAACAACCCCATCTTGCATTTCAAAGTAATGCTGCAGCATACCAGAATATATTAATGACAGGGGAGGGTCAGTTGAGAGACCTCAGTCTTGACAGATGAAATACTTACAAAGAAAAAAGGTAACTCACATCAGACTTTCCTTCGGGAATGTAGAAGAATGGGTCTGGGTTAGGCTTTGGAGTACCAGGTTCAGATATGGCTTCTTTCTCCCATGGAGCAATCGCCTCTTTAAACACATAGTTTTTTCTCATTTCCAGGCATTCTTGAAGAATCACATATACTTCTGCTTCATCAGGTGATGGAACCTCTAAACAGAAAACATAAGAATTATAATTTTCTAATTAACTTCTGAACTTTCAAGTACCTTCAACAAATATACAAATAAACTGGAATTGAATTTTACACAGGCCAAGAGAAACACGTGTAAAGCAATTTGCTACATTCAAAGAAAAAGATAAACCAAAGTTAATACCAATTGGAGTAACATTAAGACGGGCAAAACTTTCATGCTCAGGCTCTTTCCTCAGAATGTCAGCCGCAATAGGGTGTGGCTGAATTCCATGCACGTCACCGGAAACACTTTGGGAATGGATCGTACTTGAAGCAACAACAGATGTTTGCTCTCCATTAGCATTAACATGATCAGGTAAACTCTCATATGGGTTTTTGGCCCCAATATCCTGCAGATACATAAAATTCAATTCATTCCCAGGGATCCCTCAACCTTTATTGGGTACAAAGCACTAAATCCGGCAATAAACGAAATGAAGTTAAAGAGTAATTGGAAAACACTAGTTTTACTTGCACAACCATGGAAAGGAGAAAGGAGTCAAAAAGGATAGAAAGAGCGAAAGCTTCAATATGAATGCATAATTAAGGCCCATTAAAGACTTACAGCATTCCCATTCATGTCCAAATAAGCATCCATTTTAGATTTGTCAGTCATATTATCTTCGTCATCTGATGCCTCCCCACTTTCAAAGGCACTAGCGCTAACAACAGGAGACCTGGGAGAAGCTGGCCTCAAAAGATTTTTCTTTCCGTCAACAGCATGTGCAGATTTTCCTGTAAACATACATTTAAGTTTTAGCAAATTGCAAATATTGGATTGGCCCTTTAACCAGTGCATTCTTGTGTATAATACACACATACACGGGCATATACATAGATATATATATAGTGGTAAGCAATAAGTGCTATTTATACCTCATTTTTCCTACCTTTAACACGTCTTCATAGTACTAAAATGTTTGACTGTCTGTCAAATCTAAACTCAACATAATTGCTGGGGACTTTGTAAACGTTAACAAGTAAAACTTCAACAGAACGCAAACAGATTTTTTCCACAGAGCAGACAATGGAATTTAGAAGCTGATAATTTGGGTTCTCAGACTCTGTTTTCACATGCATAGGATATCCATACCTAGACCAAAACTACTTGACCTTCTTTCAATTCTTTTTAATTATTATCATTTCTGGGTAAGGAGGGAGTGCCAGGAGGGAAGACAAGCCTATAAACCAAGGAAAAAAAATGAAAATGCAATATCCATGAAAAAAGAAATTAGCGTTTAAGTAAGTGAGAAAATTCAAGCAAACAGCTTAAACAGGGATCCCTTTTGCACATACAGTACATCAATCTCAAGTGGTGTGCTCATTACAGTAATAATTCACACAATTATTCATGAATCATGTGAATCCTATATGACCAAGATTAAAGCTTGAAACCTTCATTCAATCCTGTTTAACGTTAACTTGTAGTAAGAGCTCAAAGAAGTGGGACAGGGTCTTAAAATTGCTTCTCTTATCGAATGAACTACGAAATTGCGTCAACTATACTGCAGTTATTATGTGATACATCGATCATCAATCTAACTACTTCACCAACACCATACCTTCCTGAAGCATATGCAGGCTAGGCAGCCCATCCGGAATACCATTAACAAGCATGGGACCGTTGCTCCTCTCCTCTCCGTCATTCCCGCCGGAGATTGTCATAACATCAGGTAAGGACGCCGACTCCCGCCGGTAACATCCTCTCCCCTTCCACCTCTCACCAGAACGCCTCCTCTTGAAATGCCGGGGCGAATCACCGACGTAAACGTCATCTTTACCTCTATCCATCGTCTTGGCAAACTCAAGAAGTTGAGTCAGAGTCTTCCTGTGCATATAGTAAGCCGATATGGCCACCATGGAAGCTCCAGCCAGAGCCGCAATGGCCAAATGCAGCGCATACGTATCCATGATCACACCGTCTCTATCCCTCTCACTCAATCGTAGAGTCTTGGCAGTGATTAGGAAAGATGAACCGTAGTGAGTAGTACAATAAGAAGAGAGAACAAGAGCGAAGAGGAGAATTGGAGGCAGCTCTGTTTTGTTATCAGGGAGAAAAGTTCGGGTATCTATAGGAGAACCAAGGAGAAGACGAGAAGTGCTGCTTCTCTGTTTCTCGCTGCCAAATCTCACGAACAACACAAATATGGCTCTCGTTACAAATTTAATACGTAGTACTAGTATTATTTGTATGTTTTTTTTTTGACAGTTAGTAGTATTTGTAAATACTTTAACGTTAGTTCGACTCTAAAATAATAATTTATTATCCAAATAATAAAGAGAATTTAATAGATATAATATTTTTTTTTGGTTTTTTTGGGAATGAACCAACACCTGAAGCATTTCTTTTAAGGAGATTCAAGTGCCGTGGAGTTTTTTTTCCTTTTTGGTAAAATGCCCTAGAGTATTTTATATTATATCACACCCTCTGAGATATTTTTTTGGTCTGGGTTCTCTTAGAAGCTTTCTCTTATCACATCTCAGTCATCAGATTATGAGAGAGTCTCTCTTTTATTTCTCTCTCATAATCTGATGGCTGAGATGAGATATTGAGAAAGAAAATAAGAGAAAGATTATGAATAAATATGCTTCCATATAGTTTTTTGTCCGTCCAACATCCTTAAGGCTACATTTGGATTAGTTTTTTAGAATAACTTTTACAGATTTTAAGGTAAGTGTATGAAATGAGTTTTATCTCGACTTACGTAAACTTAAATTTAAAACTTAAATTTAGGGGTTTTCCAAACGGACACTTTGCATCTTATAGATATCCAAATAGTAGGTGTGATAAAATATTTGAGAGTACTAAATTAACTACAAAATACATTTGAAAATTGGATTCGATTAGAAAATATTTGAGATGCTTGACTATACTTTTTATATATATATATATAAATATCATTTTAATTTCAAAATCTCAAAACGTAATTAACTAAACTTATATCACAATTAATAATTCAAGTTTTAAAAAAATTAGGATTTTGAAATTTAAATAGTATTTATATGTCATTCTCCTTTCTTTTTTTCTTTCTTTTTTCTTTTTGCCTTGGATGGTTGGATGAATTCATTTTCTTAAAATATATAACATTTGATTTTGTATGAGATCAACAAAACCAAGAGAAAAATTAAGGTAAATGAGAGGCATTGATTGATACACATAAAATATATTCTTCTGAAGCCATAAATCAGTTTTTAATACCAATTTTCCATCCAAGCTCAACTCTTGCATGTTGATGGAAAAAGATTGTATCTTCATATTTTTATCATTATTATTTCTGATTCTCCTATTTACATCAATACATCTTATACGAATGATTGGCATTGCTGCGTAACATTCCCGCCAAATTATTATTCGGTCCAACCGCATGCTACTTTTTTTTTTCCTTTTTGCCTGCAACAGCAAACTTTTTTTTTTTTCGCCCATCAGACAGCATACTACTTTTTGTCAGAACAAATTAAGGTGGGATTTTTTTCCCTAAAAATTTGAAATATTGATAAGAAAGAAAAGTTAAATTAATAACCAGGGGCGTGTGGTAGAGCAATAGAGCGGTAAAGGTTCTTCCACCCTTAACCTTGATCAGGGGTTCGATCCCTAACCTTGGGTATGGAGCAACGTTAAATCTCCTGGCCAGCTGTCCTCTCCATTGAGGAACCCACAATGAGCGGAGGATTAGTCCTCAGCCTACCGGATTGAGGGATACATTGCGAAAGCAAAAAAAATAGAGAAAAGTTAAATTAATAAAGTTGATTGTGTTAATCACAACCCACACACCAATTTTATGCTCAGGTGTGTTTGGTTTAACAAAAGTGATGTCGAGGAAGGTTATAATGTTGTTTGGTTCAGGTAGAATAGAAGTTCGGCTATGAAAGTTGTTACTCTCTCCGTTTATAAATATAAGATTTATTTTTGTGTCACAAAAATAGGTCTTATATTTAAGAACAGAGGTAGTATTAATTAACAAATCTAAAGCATATCTAAACAATATAAATGGCTGATGTGATAAGCTTATTAGAAATTTTCGTTAAATTACATAGATATAGATTATAAAATACAAAATTATTTTAAATAATATAAACTAATACAGACATGCTAAGTAAATAAAAATTATAATTGAATGCTGACTTTTTCTTTAAATTCAGCAGAAATATTTTACAAACTTATAAATTATTATGTACATAAAAATTTTGATCGTCACTAAGATATGGAAAAAATTTACTACATCTAGTTCTAGACATACAACCAGTTGAATTTTTTTAAAAGAAAATTTATATAAATTACTTTAAAATATGTATATTTATCATTTTTTAAATTATATATATATATATTCTTTAACATCCCAAAACATATTTACTAAAATAATAAATTCAAAATATATTTGAAGAGATTCATAAGGATAAAATCAAATTAATGAAATACCATACTATAATAATATATAATAAACTAAGGTAAAGAAAAATTTGGGGGAATGTAAGAACATATCTTGTCAATGCTTTGCTCCAATATTTTCCAACACATAAAGCCAGTTGATATCAAATGATCATAAACATAAGAATAAATTTGATGATTTTTGAACAAGGTAAATAGATATAGTGGAAACTTGTGAGTTGCATAATTCTCTATAAGTTATTAGTCTTATGGAATACTTAGAATTATTGTTCTTATAAACATAGTTTATTTCAATCTTTCCCCACTTCAAGTGGGAATTTGAAAAATACGGTGTAGCCATATCTATTTCCACATCCACAACTACAAATAAATACTTTTTTTCCCCTACATTTACTTTTGGTAATAGAGTTGAACATGTTGGAGGGATTCATGATTTTTCAACAAAAACTCATGGTTGTGTTTAGTCATAAGGAGGTCAGAAATAAATTTAGTATATTTTTTTAAACCTCTTTCACAGTATTGCTACTATAGGAGCAAATTCGATACATTTATTCATAATACGTCTTTAGAAGGTTAACCATCTTCTGGTAGTTATAAATTTTTTTAAATCACTTTAAAAAATAAGAGTGGCTTTTATGGTTAAATGTTCAATCAAGATTTAATTTTTTTTCAGTAATGACAATAGTCATAAATTCAAGTTTTGCAAGATTTGACACAAATAAGACTAATTAAAGCAATAAACATAAATTATTTAAATATAACATCACAATATAATAACATTATGATATTAACCGTGAATTCATAAAGATAATGAGTATTTCATAAAGTAAGGTATTATAATAAAATTAAAGCTTTATGACTTCAAGCCATTTAAACCTCATAGCTTCAAGCCGATTAACTCATGGCTTCAGGCCGATGTTAAGAAAGTAGAATTATATTCTCATGACTTCAGCCTAATTTAATCTTAAGATGAGAAATTAAAAATATATAATTTTCAACTTTTTATCTTCAGGATAAATGAAAGTTGTATTAGGCTTTTGATCATACAATAAGATAGAAGATGTAAAGTATATGGCTTATGACCATATCATATCAAAATAATAAATCAAAATGATATGACTTTTGGTCATATAATCTCAACATAGGAACAATAGAAATATGGCTTCTGGCCATATAATAGGAAAAAGATTAATATGACTTCAGGTCATATATTTTTAGAATAAGAAATTATAACAATATGGCTTCTAGCCATATACTTTCTGAATATGAAATTAAAGGTGTATGTGGCTTCTGACCACTCTACAATAACAACATCAATAATATAGAAGGGCATGTAGTAAAGGAGATTAAAATAATATATATAAACAATAACAACCTCCAATCTTAACCATGGAACTTGATGTGTAAAACTATCGGTAAATGAGTCTCTTTAATTCCATATAGCGGCTCAGATTATCTCGGCTTGATCAAGATCAAGTAAAAGAAAGTAGTAGAAATTGTTAAAGTAACTCAGATAGACATATCTTTAGAACTATCATGCTACTAATGTGTTATGAAAATAAAATAAACTTCAAATAAGAGAACAAGAAGAAGAGAATATTGAAGAGAGAAAATAGGAGAGAATTCTTATCCTTATCTCTGTTTACAATGCTTGAGAAAGCTTATATGATTGAACCATATTTTAACATGCTTTTTCGTAATTAATTTGGGAAATTTGATAAATTTATTAGGTCATTATTGTATGATTAAACATAAAATTGAGAAAAGAAAATACAATTAAATTAAGTCTAATTTGAGATTAAATTGTCATAATTTGTTAATTATTTATGCAAATGATTTTATTGAACTTTTGATTCTACTCATTGGGTAATTTTGCAATGTAGGTATTTAAAGAAGAAAAAAAAAGAAATTGCAGTTTAGCCCTCAAACTTTCTGACTTTGCAATTGAATCCCTAGTCAAAACTTGCATTTTGAGCAGGGATTGGGTTATTGGTAGGTCAAAAACAAATGGAAAGCTACAGTTTTGAAAAGAAAAAAAATAGAACTAGCTACAGTGGTAGCGAGAATGAGGCTGGAATTGTGCCGAAAAAAAGGCAGGTACAGGTTTTTAAAAGGGAAGGAACCAAGACAGAATCAGGCAGGTGAGCTAAGGGTTTCATCTAGAGCTAGAGGCTGTGAGCCCTCTGGACGCAAGCTGGAGGAGAGAGCTGGGTCTGGTGGGATAGTGCCGTCATTACTACAAAAATTGTTTCCTGTGGTGCTCTTTTTTGTTAGATTTGTGGCGTTTTTTGCATGCTACAATAGTTATTGCCACTAAAGACTCCTATGGCCCTCCATAAGCGCCACAAGAGAGGATTTTAATTTTTTTTTTGTTTAACCTCCTATGGCGCTCATTTGGGAGACTATTTTTTTATTATTTTAATGGATACCTCCCCATAGGAAACAATTTTTTTTAAATTGAAATCTCCTGTGGTGCTTATTTGAATAAGCGCCACAGGAGAATTTTATATAAATATATATATATTTCAATACGTTTTCCTTTTTTTATTTATAATAACCTCCTGTGGCACTTTAGCTACTGAGCGCCACAGGAGGTTTTAATATTTTTTTCTTTTTAAGCCTCCAAGTAAGGCTATATTTTAATTATTATTTTTTTGCATCAATCTCCTGTGGCGCTCTCCCCATAGAGCGCCACAGGAAGGTATTTTTTTTAAAAAAGATCATTTTTTAATAAAA
>JBAGKO010000003.1:18294237-18306919 GCA_037177275.1 Acacia concinna | reverse complement strand
GGTACTTATATAATAAAATTAAAACATTTAATTAAGAGGAAAATATACATAGGTACCAAATTAAAAATTAAAAAAAAAGTATAGGTACCTCCAAATATATTTTCCATATTTTCTTCTAAGTCTTTCATTATAATTTTTCTTTAAAAAATGTTAAATTTAAATATTTTAAAATAATTACAATTAACATTTTTTTCTAATTGTCTGACCACATAGGATGTTATATTTAGCATAATTAGTTATTTAAGAAGTGAGAGAGTAACTATATGATATCCAATTATCCATTTATCCGCATGAAGCATCAATTTCAATTTGCTCGGCTAGTCAAATGCTTGATTACGCCCTTCTGTCCTTCCGCGAACCAGTGTGGGTCTCGTCTGATTGTGTCATCTTGATTCCCAACCTTGTATCTTCAAGACAATGGCTTCTATACTCAACATGGCCTCAGTTTCACCGCAGAAATTATCGAGCGCCATAACTCGTCGAGCTCACACTCGAGCTATTCTAGTACCAATCTCTTGTTCATTCCCTAGTAGGTCGATTATTAGCTCAATTTAGTTGCTTCGAGAGTGAAGTGGTGAAATATGAAATGCTTAAAACACTCTTGTTGGCTCTTTGTAATATTGAATTATTTATAGTTTCTCTGAACTTAAACGCTGCCAGAATTTGAGTATTTTAAGCTCTATCTGTCTGTTGTTCCGTTGGCTTTGGTATTGCTTGAGGGGTTATATGAATATGAACAATGCAGGGCGCAGATTAACGATTACGGCTGTGGGATCCGATGCAGATGAAGGTGTTTTGAGCTTTTGCATGGCGCTTTTACTTAATGCAATTGCTTTATAGTTATTTTGAAAACTTTTTTGGTGGCTCTGAGCAGTTAAATTTCATCTACAAGCAAAAGCACCAGCTAAAACTGGTTCAAGTTCCGATCCACTGCTTGGCAACAAAGGAGCTCCCCAAGAAACTGTAAGTCAAGACTGTTTTCTTTCTTTCTTTCATCCGTTTCCCCTTCACTTCTTTCAAATTAGTCATAATCAGATTAGAAGATAATGCTGAACTGCATGGGTTGGCAGAATCTGGATATGTAGTACAAGATGAGTTTTATTTTATTTTACTGGCCAGTAATAGTTCTTGTTGTTATGGCCCATTATGGCATGCTCGTTTATTGCTTCACCTGACAGTAGGTATGACCAAAGGCCACTGAATTCCATTATGATTTGATGAAAAGTAATGCAACTTTGTTAGAATATGCAAAATCTTAATAATTAATAGTACACACAATTGACTAAATGTTGATAGTGTACGGTTTTAACATACGCAGTTATAATTTGTTGTGTGATGTATTGTTCAGGATAAATGGAAGATTCGTCTTCAGCTTACAAAACCTGTCAGCTGGCTTATATTGGTTTGGGGTGTAGTTTGTGGTGCTGCTGCTTCTGGTACTCTATTTTAGCACAGTATCAAAACAGAAATAAGCCTGGTCAAGAAAATCCTTGTTCCATTTTCAACTATGATAATAGTCTAATCCTATGTACTGTTGAAATTAATCAAACGATAATATGGTTAAGTGGTTGTTAGTAGTTACCCTACTCATAATAGACTTTGTTGGCCCTTATCATAATGCACTGTTTTTATGAGGAGTTCTTATATAAGGGTTACTAAAACCAGAAGAATGATAAACTTTTGATTATCATCATTAGTTACAAGGTAACTGATAAGAGCCAACATCCAGCAAGAGCAGAATGCCTTAATATCCTGGCTCTACATACTGCAGTGGATATCCATCATATGTGCTCCTGATAATATAAGTTGAGTCGCCCATTTAGAGTTTGACGAGGCTTACCATTAAGTGGAAGAAAGGGGAATCATATTGCACAAAGGCAATACTCTTCAGCCACTGTTTAAAACTTCCATTAAAAAGTTTTTGCGCCTTTTGCCATAGAAGCTGTCTGTGCATTAATCATACTTTCTTGCCCTTTGTGTTAAATTTATCATGTCATTTTAATGTGTTTCATGATTAAACTTTGACATCAGTTGTTTATTAGCATTTTACAAACTTCTCTATTTTATTTTCACACCTCTATAAATAAATTTATGCATCTGACACAACTTTTCGAAGTTCTGAGGCAGTAGTATTCACTTGGTAGGACATTTCCTCTGGAATCTTGAGGATGTTGCCAAATCATTTGTGTGCATGATGATGTCTGGTCCATTCCTTACTGGTTATACACAGGTAATAATCTTCTTGACATTATTTTATCATCTGCTGTTGGATAAGGGCTTCAAAGTGACTCAACCTTTAAATTTATGACTGTTTATCGTTTTAGACTCTAAATGCTTGGTATGATCGAGAAATTGATGCAATCGCAGAACCATATCGCCCAATTCCTTCAGGGACTATACAAGGAAATGAGGCATGTTGTAAATCTGAGAATGATTATTGTTACTACCTTTTGGTTCTTAACATAAAAGCTGGTTGTCTTCTTTTTGGAAAGATTAAAAAAGATAAATAAGTTACATTAAAGTCATTTGCCTCCAAACTAATTTATTTGACTTATCAACCAATATATAATGTAACAATACACAACATATGTATGATTGAATAATTTATTTAGTTTCCTTAATCTCTTCAAAAAGAAATCAACTAGCTCTTATTTTAAGGACTGAATGTAACATTATTTTAATGATGCCTCTGTAATAATTGTATGTCAAAATTCTGCAGGTTATCACTCAAATATGGGTGCTGCTAGCAGGAGGTCTAGCCTTGGCTGGTATATTGGACATATGGGTGGGTATTATAAACCATAGTCCTATGCTCAATCTCTTCTCCTGCAAGTCTAAATTGTATCCTTTCTAGGCAGGGCATAATTCCCCTATAGTTTTCTACCTTGCTGTTGGTGGATCCTTGCTGTCATTTATATATTCTGCTCCTCCTTTAAAGGTATTTTTTTGGACAAACAAAACAAAGTTCCTCCTTTTCTTTTTCTCAATGTTTTCTACTCTTCCCATGTCTGATCATTCACTAAGTTCTTTATGTTTTGGCAGCTAAAACAAAACGGATGGATTGGAAATTTAACCCTTGGAGCTAGATACATCAGTTTGCCATGGTGTCATACCTTATGCCTTGATACTTAATAGCTGTTGAATAGTTTCCCGGTTGTCACATCGATTACTAGTTGTTCCATTGTTCCAGTTGAACAATATTATAGATTTGTTATTCCTGGATACAATTTGCATTAAGAATGAGATAATGGCAATTGTAAGTTAACTGGGTAATCAGATCCATATTTCTTTCATTTTAAAAAAATTAGTCTTATACCCTGACCTTATTGATATGTTGAGGTCTTCTTTTCTTTCTTAATTTTTATTTTACATTTGGGCCATGTTCTGTAAGCTGTTTGATCAGTGCCTTGTGGACAGGTGGACCGGTCAGGCTTTATTTGGGACTCTTACACTTAATGCAGTCATTCTCACCCTCTTATACAGCATATCAGGAGTATGTAGTAAATGAAGCACGGCATTTTGTTAATTACAAATCATATGATACTACCTCCAATCCTATAAGACCAACTTTGTTGGTCAGTTTCTTTATTAATGGGGGTCTTATATTAAGGATTGGCAGTAGTATGATATTTGTCGTCTAATGTATTCAGACCGTCAATAATATTGTTGCTGTCACATTGCAGTTTGGCTTTGCCATCATTGAGGACATCAAAAGGATTGAAAGAGATACAACCGTAGGGTTTCAGGTCTGTTCTTTTTATCCTTCGCCTTGCAGTTACATTGATATGAACTTTTGATGTTTTGAAAATTTTAATCAAACTTACACTTTGAAATAGCTACTGCTGACCTTTCTATTTGTTTGAACAGTCGCTTCCAGTTGCTTTTGGTATTGACACTGCCAAATGGATATGTGTTGGTGCTATGGATATTGCACAATTATTTGTTGCTGGTACATATTCAACCCTTAAATCTGAACAAAAATAACCACTCACTCTACAACAAAAGATGTTAAAATGTTCACAATATTAATTTCACCTCTTTGATAATTTTTTATTGAGCGATCCATATTTACCTCTCCTTTTACATTTGCATTTTATTTAAGAACCTTCCTCATGGCATCATCATTCGTAGAATTGCTGACAAATAGCCATATTTTTATCAATATGATAAGTTTTAGGAGGTTTCATAGTTATTACTCCCTCCGGTCCTAAATATAAGACCAATTTTTGTGTCACAAAAATGAGTCTTATATTTAGGACCAGAAGGAGTATATATGTTATATATATGCTAGGATAGACGGTTCTAGAGTATATCATTAGAAGAAGCTTGTAACATTTCATCATTAGAACAGACTATCGCTGTATTTCGTTCTTTTTAGAGCCAATAATGTCATGGAAAGTAATAACCATGTTTCAGATAATTTAATGTGTCTCCATGGCAAAAGAAAAAAAGATAACCTAATGTGTCTCAACTGCTGTAAAAAGTTCTCTTTCTCATTAGTCACCAAGACTTGAGTTTTGGTGAACTAGAAATGAAAGCCTTGTTATATTTTGTGCACAGAATTTACAGACGCTTACGGTTGCAGGATATCTTCTTTGGATTGGCAAACCATATTATGCTTTGGCTTTACTTGCCTTGATAATTCCACAGATATATTTTCAGGTACAGCACAATTAACACTTTCTTTCACAAGTTGATAAAGGTAAAATCTTTGTAAACCATGTGGCAGCTAATAATATATGTTAAGCTGTTCTTCTATTCCTCCTAAATTTCATTGTAGCATCTTTGTAGTTTCTCATCATCTTATGCCTTTTCAGTTTCAGTACTTCCTCAAAAACCCTGTGAAGTATGATGTTGATTATCAGGTATGCTTTATTGGAACTTCTGCCTCTAAGCTGCTATGCATGATAATTGATAAACATGATCAAAGAGTATGTATTATTAAATAGATTCCCTTTATAATCACGTAGTCACGTGCCTAAGTAGGGAGAGAAACCCAAGGAGTAAGATTGTGTGTGGAGATACTTTTCCTCTCACGTGTTTTTATGTCTTCTCTTACCAAATTACTACCTGTGGTCCTTAATTTAAGAGTTTGTTGGAGATAGAATTTAGTTTAAATTTAAGTCCTCAATAGACTTTGCCCCCTATATTTACTATTTTCTCATAAACCATCCCTATTAATTGCTCATGTCAGGGAGTTTGCATGAGGAGTATTTTAGAGAAATCAATATATATTTTTTTACAAATAACTAATTTAATAAATTTTTTTAATCTACTCAAATTAGTTAAGTGAAACTTATATGGCAGTAGTGTATATGATTAATCTTAATTTGACCACAGCGTCTTGACCTGTATGTCATTTGATAAGTTGAGCAGTATGGCCAGTAGAGGATACTCAAGTGGATGCCATAATAGTAGCAAAATCTCATAGTCATTTATAATTATTCTCTCATTTGTCTTGCCCCCAATTTTTTGTTTTTTTTTTTTCAAACATGACCTTAATGGCTTCTTTAATGGTTTTCAGACAAGCGCTGTGCCATTTTTTGTGGTTGGCTTGTTGGTGACTGGTTTTGCAACTAGCCATTGATCTTCTTCTGAAAAAGTGATTATGTGGCGCGGATGCATTTTGAGCAAACCGAAAGTCAAGCGGGTTATACAGTTCCTTCTTCTACCAACTCATGGTCGTAGGCTCCGTTTGGCTTCCGTTTGGCTTCAAGGGTGGAAGGATAATTTTCTTTCTGTACTCCATGTACAATATTTAATTATTTATTTATCGTACTATGTTTTGATAATTATTTTAGTTTGCTTTGATTGAAGTTAACAAACAGAGCACCAAACTTGTTCCCCAAACACGCACTAAACATCAAGAAATGGGTATGCGTTTATACCATGCTAAGGGCATCCTCCATCTCATAAGATTATTAGAGAGCGTTTAGATTAGTTTTTTCATAATAGCTCAGGGAGAAAAAGTGATAAAAGTGATTTTAAAAAATAGATTATAAGCAAAATAGATTAGGTAAAAAAATTTATTTTGATAAATATTATCAGAATAACTTTTTTATAGTGAGATGACTAAAAAAGACATTAACTTTTATGATAATTTCATATGAAGGTTAATATACCATTTCAAAGATTTTAACATTATAATTTCACAATAAACACCAAAATTTAAATAAGTTTGTCTACAAAATTAAAATTATGACATTAGTTAATATTATAAAATGATAAAAAATAACTTAATATATATTCATTTATAAATTGTATAGGCTAAAATCATTCTTAAATAGTAATAATCTAAAATAATATATTTTGCTCATAAATTAATGTTTGATGGTTAAAAAATCAAACATTAAAAAAGGTAAGAGTCATGTTTTCATAACAAAACTTGTAACATTTCACCAAACATGGCTCTCGTTACAAATTTAATATTATTTGTAAGTAATTTAACGTTATTTTGACTGTAAAATAAGACTGTTAAGTTTTAATTATAAAGTTCATTTGATTTTATTTTTTTTGAAAACTTATGAAAACTAATTAATTATTTAATCATATCATATGTTGCTTTTTAATATATAATACTAGTATATTAGTTCATAAGTCATACAACATAGTTTGAAAAAAAACGATAAATTTTAATGTTTTAAAATAATATAATTAACTTTCTTATAATTCTTTAAAAAAAAGTCAATTAGACTCTATAATTATGACCGGAAGGAGTAATTTATTATCCAAATAATAAAGAGAATTTAATAATTAGATTTTTTTTTTGGATTAAACCATAAGCATTTCTTTTTCTTTTTTGGTAAAAATGCCCTAGAGTATTTTATATTATATCCAACGCTGTGAATTTTTTTTTAATGTCCTTCCAACGCCCTAAAGCATCATATAAATATCCAAAAAAGCAGATGTAAAAAAACATTTGAGACTACTAAATTAGATACAAGATACATTAAAAAATTGGATACGTTTAGAAAATACTTGAAGCGGCCTAGTATACCTTAATTTTTCTTACCTTGAATGGTTGGATGAATTCATTTTCTTGAAATATATAACATTCGATTTTGTATGAGATCAAAAAAATTAAGAGAAAAATTAAGGTAAATGAGAGGCATTAATTGATACACATAAAATATGATTTTTTGAATCCATAAATCAGTTTTTAAGTCCAATTTTGCAAGCTCAACTCTTGCATGTTGATGGAAAAGAAATTGCATCTGCATATTTTTATCATTATTGATTTATTATTTCTCCTATATTACATCAATCCATCTAGAGTTGGTAATACAGGTTTTAACCGTGAGCCGAATCCGCCCAACCCAATAAATAGGCCGGTTTGGGTTTGAAAAAAATGAAACCATTTTAATGCGGGTCTTTTAAGTCCCAACCCATATGGTCCTAACTCGCAACGGGTTTACAGGTTGGCCCATATGGTCTTTTTTTTAAAGTATATATAAAATATCAAGATCCAAGAGTCCAAAAGTAAACTCAAAATACTAACTTTTATGTATGCTTCAAATTCATTTATAGGTTTGAACTTTGAAACTTAATTTGTATATTGTAATTTGTAAGTGAAAGTCGGTTCATTCTAAATTTCTAAGAAGTGAACTTATTATGTATTAGTTGTTATCAGATTTTATTTTTTTTATGGTTTGGTTCCATAGGAAAAAAAATTAACATGTCTTTTTTTAAAAAAAACAAAAAGAAAAAGAAGTTTGAAAAACAGGAGGAAAAACGAGCTTGTCCGCCCAACCTACCAACCCGACAGTTATAGGTTGGGTTGGCCAAATGTGAGTCTATATAGATACAGATCTTTTAAACCTAAACTCATATGATCCTAACCCATGACAGGCTAACCCAAACCCGATAGTTCAACCCATATTACCGACTCTAAATACATCCTATACGAATGATTGGCATTGCTGCGTAACATTCCCGCCAAATTATTAATGGGTCGTCCAACAGCATGCGACCTTTTTTTTTAACCAAACAGCATACTACTTTTTGCCAGAACAAAGGTGGAATTTTTTTTTTTTGCTGAATACTTGAAATATTGGTAAGAAATGTTAAATAAATAAATTTGATTGTGTTAATTATAACCCACACACCAATTATATGCTTAGGGTGTGTTTAGTTAATAGAAGTGATGTTAAGTGAGATTCATTAAAATTAGGATAGGGAAGGTTGAAACTTGATATAATATATTTAAAAAATATTTAAATCAATTTCTTTATATCAATTTCATCAAGTTCTTCAATTACAAGTAGCCATATGTATTATTTTTGAAATGTAATCATTTAACTATAAATACATATAAAAAAATGAACACATGGCCTTGTGTGATTGGAAAATTTAATATAATAGATATAAAGAACTTAATGTAAGCATGATCAAATTTATTTTATAGTACCCATTATATTCAATCATAAATGTCGAATCTAATTTGGAAGCAAATTTTTGTAGTAAATGTAAGATCATTTTTTTAAAATTTTATCTCTTGTATTTATTATTTTATTTTAAATTAATTTGTCTTACTAAAAAATTAATGTGTAATCTAACATTGCAGGAAAGTATCTAGGGAGATTGTGTCATATATTATATAATTAAGTAATTTATTTATTTATTTAGTCTCTCTAAATTAAATAAATATGTTTTACTTTTAACATTGAAGAGACGGAATACAACGAATAAATAGCATATCCCAAACAATATAAATCGCTGATGTGATAAACTTATTTGGAATTTTCGTTAAATGACATAGATATAGATTATAAAATACAAAACCATTTTAAATAATATAAAATAATACAGACATGCTAAGTAAATAAAAATTATAATTGAATGCTGATTTCTTTAAATTCAGCGCACATATTTTAGAAACTTATAAATTATTATGTACATAAAAATTTTGACCGTAACTAACATCTGGAAAAAGTTTACTACGCCTAGTTCTAAACATATAACCTAGTTGAATTTTTTAAAATTCAAAAAATTAAATAAATTATTTTAGAATATGTATATTTATCGTTTTTTTTTAAACTACCTTGTATGACTTATAAATTATTATATAATTCAATGATACACAATATGTACTAGAAATAAGTTATTTATTTAACATTTTTAATATCTCCAATAAAAATCAACTATATTTTATATTTCAAATCAAATAATATTTTGGGAGAATTTCACTTAAATACCATATGAATTTGTAAAATTTAAATTGGTCTTTTTCAAAAAAACATGAATTAAATTGGGTTTTTCAAATTTTCTGATGTGAACAGTAGCAGGATTTCACTATAAGAGTAATGAGATTTGTAAGAAGAGTAATTGATTTCGCTATAATTTTCTGATCTCTGTTTTTCTTTTTCCCTCTGACAACACTGTTCATCTGACACTGACACTGACTGACGTATAGTGACAGAGGAAAGAGAAATGTGCCCGTGATAAAGGAGAGAGGGGATTTTCGCAGATAACTAATGGGATTTACAATAATAATAATAAAATTCGCTAGTTTTTGGATTACTTTTCACATCAGCAAATTTGAAAAACAAAGGAAAGAGAGGATTTTTCGCAAATTGAGTAATATGATTTATAATAATAGTAATGGAATTCGTTAGTTTCCGGATCGTTTTTCATTTCAAAAAAATTAAAAAAACGCAATTTAGTACATGATACCTTAGTGTCTTTTTGAAATGTTAACAGATCAATTTGGGTTTTATAATTTTTAATGGTATTTAAATATCATTTTTCCTAATATTTTAGGTAATTTGTGTACTTTTCGATAAATTTTAAAAAAAAATTAATGTATGTAATGGTAATATGGCTTTAAACGGATCCCGTGAGGAATTGGAAATATTCGCATGTAAGAATCTCGCCGAATGCATGGGAAGATGCTCTTGTGTTTGCATCCGCATACTTAGCTTCCAGGAACATTTGCTCCAGATACTTTTTTAAATACTCTTTATTTTCTTTAATACAAGATTTAGTTAACTTTTTTTTAAAGAGGTTAAAGAAATTAAATAAGTTAGTTAATTATATCATATGTTATGAATTATTTGATTATATACTCATTTATAAGTCAGACAAATTAAAATTCCTCTAAGTCTCAAATTTTAAGTCCTGGATGAAACGTTTGTACTGAGAGAAGAAGTTACAGACCTCGAACCGATGACTAATAATAATATCTAAAAAATACTCTAACATACTAATTTTATATAGCTTCTTTAACTTATATAAAAAAAGTTATTTGGATCTTATATTCAGTCCATCATGTTACTACAAGAACTTGTTGAGTATTGACCATTGTGTGATATTATGTAAACTAAATGAATTACATAATCATATCATTCTATCTTACCTCTTTAATATAAGATATCATTCTTAATGTTACACTACAACTGAGATCTTATAGTGAGTATGGAAGATAGTATGTTACATAATATGTCGCCTGAAATATTTATATGTATCATTTATTCATATATCAATTTAAAAATTAGATAAATTAGTTTAAAGAAAAATAATAAATATAAGAGAGAGAATTAAAAAATGCATATATTTAAGATAAAAATTCACTTCTAAACTAACTCTTATATAATTAACTTTAAGCCTAGAGGTAATATTAAATATTTGGATGTAATAATCACACACCATTCCCCGTGAACTTTAAGTTTCCTCGCATCAAACAGACAAACAAAAAATCTCATCTATACTTTAAATTTTATGGGTTTTTTTTTAAACAGGATTATTGAAATATTAATCACTAATTGTTGAAATAAAGGTGACGAACCATTTTTTTATACCATAAAAGTTTATGTGAGTTAGATGTTTGGACTTACTAAAATTAAAGCATATCTCCAAATTAAATTTGACGAACCATTTTTGTGTGGACATATATTTGATAATGACGAGTATATATTCGGGTTGGCCCCCATTTTAGCTTTGATTATAATATTCTTTGCTTGCTTCTCCAACTTTTCAAGTAATAAATCTTCTCCAACTTTTCACATATCATGGACAATCAATCCAAATTTTCAAATGGAAACATGTCTATGAGTTGGATTATTCAGTCTCATCTTTTTGACAAAACAGAAAAAGAAAAACTCACAATCATATACTTAAAGAAGAGGTGGTTCCCAGACATCACATCTTGGTCCACATGTTCTAATATTGTTCAACAAGACATGATTAATCTTTTATATATCTTGTTTTTCATTATATGATGTTCATGTATTTTCTATTGTAGGTTGTACTTTAATTGACTCTTTACAATTTTGTCCAACAACGATTGCAAATCTCTAATGTAACTCATTTGATATCTTAATGCTAATTATTCATTATAAAAAGAAAAAAAGGTAACAAATCTTCTCACACGTGCAAATAATATTTTTATTTATTTATGTTGCACAAAACTTTGCTTAACTTATGAGTGCTCTTTCTTGCTTTGGTGCAATGGCCATTTCTCTACTCCCGAGATAAACATGTTTTGAAAGATTTTATTTTCTTAAGAAAATATCAAAGGATATAATCCAATCGCGGGGAGAAAAATAGAAACTAATTAACAATATACTCCCTCTACTGAGTTAGGTAGAAAATTTACATACATTGTTAAGTGAATTGGTTAAATTAGTTTTTTTTTCAGGTTAAATTAGTTATTTGTTAAACACGTGTTAGTTTTTCTTTTTTCTTTTAATAGTGATTAGTTTTTCTAAAATACTCTCTTAAATCATTTGTGTTTAAATTGCCTCTTGATAAAATCTCCTTTTAACATTTTTAAAAGATATTTATGCCCCGTCAATAAACACAACGTCATCTGCATGTTCCTTTCTAAAGAAAATATACAATGAACATGGTACAGAGGAGTTCCCTCTTTCTTATTAAAGAGTTTGTGATGCTTCGCAAGTTTCACTAAAAGGATAAATTAACGACATAAATGAAGCAGGAAGCTCTAGCATCAATGATATTGCTAAATGTTAATTCATTTCTGAGCATCCTATTGTATCACCGATATTTTTTAACTGTTTAATTAATTAACATACATTCTTTAAAATAGCAACAAGGTTTTGTTAAGAAATTCCATTGGTGATGAAGATTATGTTTTCCAAATAAGAACCACAGCTACGAAAGGAAAAAAATCTAGGACCAGTTATCAAAGGAAAAGGGAAGTCAAAGTAAATGATAGGCAAGAGAAGCTAACCACTGCAGAAAAAAAAAACGTACTCCCTCCGTTTCTATTTATAAAATTCAGTTGACTTTTTTGGAGAATTCTAGAAAAATCCTAAGAAAGTTAATTCCATTACTTAATCATATCATATATAATATTTTATTACATTATACATTAGTTCATAAGTCAACTTGGCGCCAACTTGGCGCCAAGTGACGCGACATTTATGGCGGTGATTTTGTAACGGTTTTTTAGAAAAATCGCTACACAAGTCCAATAATCATGAAATTTGTAGCAATTCTTACAGAACGCACACGAGATACGAGGTGTCATCACATTTTGTAGCGTTTTACGTAGCGGTTTTTTCAAAACCGCTACAAATGACCAAGCTTCACCTCTATAAATAGCTCCTTCGATTTTATTTCAACGTTTCGCGAATTTTTATCTGTCAAATCAAGTTTGAAGAATTTCTACAGTTCTTAGGCGCTGCCCAAATTCATTTATATTTACTTCAGTCAGGTTAGT
>JBAGKO010000003.1:18261308-18273163 GCA_037177275.1 Acacia concinna | reverse complement strand
GCGATTGTTCTTGCATCTTCTTCTGTGTATCATGAATCTGTTTTTATCCTATCACGTGTTGCCATTCTTTCTGAAAAGTGCTAGTGTCAAAGTCATTCTTAAAAGTAGATGCTGTATTTGAAACGCTATAACCAACCTATGTTGCGTGATTAAAAAACATGGTAGGATAAATGGATCTCTTTGCAGTTGCAGAAGTTTATTATTGTTATCTTTATCAAAGTCACCAAGTGCCGGATTGATTATTTTTCTTGTGTTCCAGTGAATTGCTCGTTTAATTACACATGGCGTTGGTCTGATTATTTTTCTGCATCGATTCACTTTTCTTGTGCTTTATTTACTTAAATTTCCCATCATGGGTGCTGGCAGGAGCAATTACCCTCCCCTGTTCTGTTGATTTTGGTCTCTAAATGATGAAAACTTTTACGAGCCAGGTTAAACACCGATGACGCTTTATTGTCATAGTTACACTGATAGAGATCTTTGTTAACAGACTTCCCGATTATATTATTGTATGTCAGGGCTGTATTATTCATGTCCAGTTAGCTGCTGGATTAAGTGCTGTCATGGATCCTGCTTATGTCCAATATTGTTATAAAGATCCATGTAATTTGCGCAAGTGTTTCTTTGCATACTGTTTACTCTGAACTTCTTTGTTTAGGTTCATGGCCAATGGCAGTGGTTGACAATATGTGCAGGTTGAATTAGAAACTTCATCACAATATATATGCCCCTAGATGATGAACTCTTGTACTAAAAGCTATGGACTACTGTCCATGTGAGGCTTATGTCATAGTTACCCTGATAGGGATTTTTATTCTGCAAAAAAAAGCAGTCTCTACTTATTACCCGTACAATAATTCACAGCCTTCTCTGTTCTACTGGTGTATATGTAGAATTTGTGTCTGTTGAAGCTGTTATAAGGGCAACTTTGCCGAGGTGATCAATACTTCATTGGTTTCCTCCTTTCCCTGTTGCCTAAATGAGAATTGGCTGAAAGAGTATTTAATTGTTGTGCTGATTATTATATTGTCAGTTACCTTGTCTGTTTCAGCCAATATAGTACAATCTTAAAATAACTCTATCTCTCTTTGGATGATTTGAATTTTATTTTTTGTGGTATTGTTTAGCTGTTGAACTGAAATGCTGATAACAGACTTCTCAATTTGCAGAACAAGGATGTAACTGAAGCAATTCAAAAGGTTGCTTCTGCCTATGATTGTAAAATTGTTGAAGGGGTCCTTAGCCACCAAATGAAGCAGTTTGTTATAGATGGAAACAAGGTTGTCCTGAGTGTGTCCAACCCAGAAACAAGGGTTGATGATGCGGAGTTTGAGGAGAATGAAGTTTATGCAATTGATATAGTAGCAAGCACAGGAGAAGGCAAAGTAGGTTAATTGTCATATAGTACCACTATGGTGTGGTTTCTTATGCATAATGTAGTGAAATTTTCTTTTCATTTGCAGCCTAAGCTTTTGGATGAGAAGCAGACAACTATTTATAAGAGAGCTGTGGACAAGAATTATCACTTGAAGATGAAAACATCTAGGTTCATTTTCAGTGAAATTAGTCAAAAGTTTCCAATCATGCCATTCACTGCTAGGTAACTTGGCCACTTTCAAGATATGTTTAAATTGTTGGGTCTTTATATGAATCTTCTCCAACCCATTAAAAAATTGCCCCCCACCTTCTACATATCAGGGCTTTGGAAGAGAAAAGAGCACGTCTGGGTCTTGTGGAATGTGTCAATCATGACCTATTGCAGCCATATCCAGTTCTTCATGAAAAGCCTGGTAAAGTTTTTGGCCATTGGCAATATTAGATTTTGTATGGTTTGACTTGTTTTGGACATGCTCATGTGCCATGTTATTTTTGTGGTTTTGCAGGCGATTATGTTGCTCATATCAAATTCACAGTCTTGCTAATGCCTAATGGCTCAGATCGGATCACATCTCATCCTCTTCAGGAATTGCAGCCCACAAAGGCAATAGATGATCCTGAAATTAAGGCATGGCTGTCCTTGGGCACAAAGACAAAAAAGAAGGGTGGTGGAAAGAAGAAGAAAGGTAGACTGGAAATTCAAATCTAAAGACCATTTTGTGTTGCCTGTATATATTGAATCTTGTGTGTTCCATTAAGTCTACACTTGGTTACAATGCTACATGTATCTCATTGCTGGGCTGTTCTCAGGCAAAAAGGGTGACAAGGCAGATGAGTCAGCTGAGGCTGAGCCGATGGAGACAATAAATGGTGCTACAACCCAAGAATGAGTCACTTGAAACCTTGATCCAGTTCTTTCTCAACCCTTTTCAATTTTGTTATATTATTCAGCGGAATATACCTGTTCAAATATGATTTTATCATAGTGGTCAGACAGATTCTTGATAGAAATTTCCAGATGCGCGTTCCAATTGCACTTCATGCTTTCTGCTTGAAGAACATAAAAATCTAGTTGAATGTGAAGCAAAGAGCTTGTTTGATGGCTGCTCTAGAAATATCCCAGTTTTTTTAATTATGTTTGGAAATTAGCTTGTGTCAAAATAATCCAACTGGTGTTGTAAAAGCAGTAAACTTTAGCTAACTTAAGGAACTTATGGTGCTTCTATGCGGCAGCATTTTCATTTACCTTGCCAGGTAAAATTGTAAATTTTGTTAGTTAAGTTTACAATGGTTTTCAGTTGGCTATTTGTAGGAAGGCATGATTTCTTTGTTGGCACATCTGTATAGTATAGTAGTACATTTAATTGTAAATTAAGGTGTTACATATTTTGGCCAGTGATGAAAATATTTTTGGCATGAGCTGCGACAACAATCTGCGCACCATGTTTGTAGACATGGGTTGTCGTTGCAATGAAGAATGTGCCAAAATGCTAATCTGAGGCCTCCCTCCTGTATGCTGACCTATTTTTTAGAAAGTTTTGTTTTTTTTCCCCATGGTGTAAAATTTCAATGTGCATTTGGTATTGTGTTAATGAGTGGTGGTGGTCTCTAACTTAGTGTGTGTTTGGATTGAGTGAAAAAAAAGCTGGTTTGAGGAAAAAACATCCAAACACATCACATTTTTCCAAAAGCCTTTCTGGACCCAAACCAACTTTTTTCCTTGAAAATCAGCTTTTTCCATTCTCCCTTCCTGTCTCCATTTTACCATTTTCATCCTCTCTGTCCTGTTGGGCCGGTTGAGGCCTCTACCTTGAGATGAATTCATAGAATCCCTAATCTTCTGTTCAATCCCAATTTCCTACCTTCAAACCCTTCTATTGCCGCCCTGTGGTGGTGATGACCTGTGGTAGCCATGGGGTATTCATGGCGGCCCCCTTTTGCTCCTTTCCTGTCATTACCCTCTCAGCCTTTCCCTTTATTGTTTCGCATATTCATTAATTGATTTGGCATGGAAATGATGGTATTGTAAAAGGTCTGAGCAGGGATATTATGCTGGTTGTGAGTGGTAACAGTGCTTGGGGTTTCGGTGAAATCGAATTGAAGAGGGCCCCTGTCACTGTTGAAGTTTTAACATTGTGACTCTCGCAACCTCTTCTATATCAAAATCAGGCCATGTTTATACCTGGCGAACGGGTTGGATATAAAGGCGTGGGTTTCATTCTAGTATGGAATGATAACCTAGAATTCTCCCGACACGCCATAGCTTCAAGCACTGTTCTGCTACCACTGTGCTTCCTGCTTTGATCAAAACCTTCAAATCTGATCCTGCAATATTGCTGTGATTTTGGTTGCCCTAATTTCCCAAATTTAGGTCTAAAGACTTGATGAGTTTTTAAATTTTTCTTGTTTACTGCCTCTTGTAAATAAATTTCAAGCTTCTATTATTTTGCAAAATCACAATTCTGATTTTCAAATATCACTTTAGATTCCAGTTTCTCTGAAGATGAACAGGGTATTAAATACGGTACTCATAGTTTGCTTTATGCGATGAGAATATTTGGTTGCCACAAGGCAATGTAAAAATAACTCAAGATACCTGAAGATTGGATGGCAATAAATGGGATTTGATGTACTCCATATAATGTTTTAGTTAAAATAGTGGAGTTTGATGGCTAAAAGTATGTCGGCTTCCGGATTGGCTAAATTACAACTAAAACAGCTACTAATTTAATTTTGTTGAGTTTCTGCCAATTGCTTAAGGTGCTTGGAATTTCATTACACTACAATTTTTTTGAATAAATATTTGTTGGGTTAATTTTTATCAATGTAATTTTAATTTTGTAATCCAATTTATTTAAATTTTAATATTTATTATGAAATTATAATGTTAAAATAATTATGATATTACAATTTATATGTAATTATTATAGAGGTTAATGTCCTTTTTGGTCAGTTTGTCATTGAAACAAGTTTTTACAACATTTATCTAAATACCATCATGTTATTGAAATTTAGGTTTTCAAAAATGCTAGTAAGTTATTCGCTATTATCAAAAAGCCAATATACTCAATTTAACTTTTCAACTAAGTAAATGAGATTGATGCAAGAGTCAAGGAGGGCATGGTCTTGGAATTTATTACACTAGAATAAATTTTGTTGTAATGAATTTTTCTAACTCGAAATTTTATACAATTCTTCAGTTTTAAATTCTTAAACAAATGTATTTTCTTAATTGGCCCATGATTTCTCCACTGTAACAGTGTCTGTCTCAATCATACCCTTTAAATGATCAACTGATCATTATATGCGTGCAAGTACAATTGGTGGAAAATCAAAATACGACTTGCAAATGTAAAAAATTGTACTGTCGCCATGTGGCAGTCCCTGAAGGTCTGAACACTGGAACAATGATATAAATCATGCTACATGGTGGCAAGCAACGACTTCTAATACAATCGTGGCCTGTACGTGACCATACCTGGCATGATTTGGCACTTATCCTCCATTTCATTTCAAATAATTCATATTCTTTTGTAATGACTAGCTTCTTTTTATAGTCTGTTCAGCCATACTAGTTAATGAAAAAATCTGAGCCAAGTGGGTTGATAACTATTAGTACTTCATTTAAAATTTTATCTTGTGTTTGACTTTGAATAAACTTGGTGTAAAAGTGCCGTTAAATTATTTTATTTTGACCGTTCATCTTGGATGTTTGACTATCAATAAACTTGGGTCATTAGACTGACATGTAAAGGTTTAAAATGACCCCAAAAAAATAAGGAAAAATTAAAAAAAAAAAAAACAAAACAAAACAATTAGGACCAGAAGAAATTCAATTAAAGCTTTGAAAAAAAATTATAAGGATGACGATGTTGCTCCTCTCGCCTGCTTGGATTGAAGCTCTTCAAGTTGTCTTTAACTAAAGAGCTATCCGAATGTTTTATGTGTTTTTTTTAAGGTTTCATTGATTTTCTTGTGGGTTTGATTTTTTTTCAATTTTTTTTTAAAAAAATCATTGATTTTCTACCATGTGGACTTTATATAACTTAAGTCAACTTCCATGTCATTATTCACAATCAAACATTTTTCTTTAATGGTCAAAGTAAATGATTTAATGGATTTGACGTATAGAGTGGGAGGTCATGGGTTTAATCTTGTCTCTAACTCAGGCCATTAATACCTACCTTGTAACTCATAAGATACGATCAAACCAGACAAAAAGTGAAAGCAAAACTGAGAAAAGTGAAATCAAGAATCAAGATGCAACCAAACTAACTTTTTTTTTTTTTACCTACATCCGTTTGAATTCTAATATTATGTTAGCCAAAGCAAAAGAGAAGTTTCATCGTTGTTAATTAAAAGGAAGAAAAAACTCTGCTCATAATATGCAAAACTGCTGTTAAAACACAACAATGAAAAACTATATGATACTTTACGCTACATTTTTTTTTTTGGGTCTGCAACACAACATTATTTATTTGAACTAAAAGTTGTTTTATATAAATCAATGAAGAGAGTGTGTTGATATGATCATTCCTATGAATTTCTAAACGACACAATTATTACAACTTCACAGCTTTATCAACACATCAACATATAGTAAATTATGTCTCGAGATTGATTTTTTTAGGTTATATGTTTCGATGATAACAAAATTTAAGAAAAGTGTTTTGGAGAAGAATAACTCGTTTTCGATGTTAGAAAATGATTTTAAAAAAGACATCGGTAATTCACTCGAGTGTACAAACATGATATGAAAAAGACTAAATCACTCAATCACTTGAGCGATGTGTTCAAACTGTAACTCTTACTCCACTGCCAATGAATGAGCCAATTGTGAAATTTTCAATGGGAACTTAAGGAAGCAATCGAGCCATGTATTTTGAAATATGTTTTTCACTACAATAACCATGGGAAGTAATCCATTGTTTATTCTGAAGATCACTCAAATGTTCGCTCGAGTGTTGAGTTTTTTTGACATCACTTCCACCTTACCACAATGATCTTGAAAGTAATATGAATATTACAAAAATATTTATAAGTTGATCACTCAAGTGGCTCGTCAAAATTACTTCACCCAAGTGAATCATTCTTTCAGTTGAACACTTGAGCAAACCAAGCAGTGATGCCTCAGGTTAGCAATCATTTTCAATGCACTAGAGTAATTTAGAAAGTGATCAGTTTTAGTTAAATTTATTTTAAACAAGATCACTTGAGTAACCGGTCAAATTGTGATAATCCCGACAGCACTTGAGTGATTAAGCAAGTGACGTGTTCTTAAAAATGTTCTTTTTACTCCTAACTAATTCTATGTTTGAACATGATTTAGGTAATTAAACACATATTAGCAATTTTTGGTCCGAAGCATCAAATGCTTCCTTCCTCATCCAATCAAAATCCCTCTAGGTAACATTAAAAGCTACGATGACCAAATTTTTTTAAATGACTACATTCAAATTAGTAACGATCATTAATTCATTATTTCATTAAATACATTCAAATTAGAAACCATCATTAATTTATTGTTTCATTACATTGCCAAGTCTTATACTATCCTCTAGGGAGATTTTTTGTATATCAACGTTTATTCAATCACTCTGAAGGAGATTACTTTGAATCATTCATTATAGTTGAGTAACTCAAGATACAGGAATCTTGAGTGTGAACATGAATTGCGAATAGCAAGTGAAAGTGAATATTCCTTAAAATGAACTTGCTTGTATTGAGATATCAAGAGCTTGACCAATATTGAAAATATAGTGAAATACTTAGAAGGATTTGTAAAAACTGGATGTAGGTCAAGTAATTACACTGAATTAATATAAATGTTGTGTCCATCGTTTTGTCTTATCCTCTAAATCTAATCCCTTTATTTAAGTTTTGTTTAAAGTTAAATTTTTTTAATATCACCCAATTAACTTGACTAAATTTTTAATATTTGTGCCCATCTGTGAAATACATTGGGGGCTGAAAATCCATGGTTTTAAAGCCTAAATTATGATTTTGCCGTAAGTGGCTACCAAACAAGAGACCCAAAACCACTATTAAAAACTTTCTACCTAAAACAACCCTACTTTAATCCAAACCATGTTAGACCTGAAAGTCATGATTAGGAAATAAGTAACACTACACCAGATTTTCACCTGTCTCAATTTCAGCTAATCTAAGTCTGCCCAAATTCAATTTTGAAATTGTGCAACCTAGGCGACCAACTCCAATTAGTGGTATAAAGTTGTTAGTTTGCCCAAATTCAATATTTCCAATCTAAATTCTATCTAAAATTAAATTAATAGAGTCAATTCTACCCAAACAGAAGTTTTGACAAAAATAAAAACAAACACACTCAACCAACAATTGTCAGGAGTAGTGGTAAAGCAGCTGACCCTACTAGGGTTAGAACGCGAGTTCAAAACTTGGAAACGCACTTGTAGGTAGATGGTGTTACCCATCTTGGCACAAAGTACAATAAGATGAGCTCCACATCACCTTGACCTGACTTCGGATTAGCCAGTTGCTCGGGTTTACCTAGCCCAGTTGAGAAGGCCAGGGGGCACCGGATGCCGAGAGGGATCCGCAAGGGGTATAGGCCCTATCTGCTCTAGGTTACCCAAAAAAAAACACACAAACACACTCGATTGCAACATGTGTTTTATCATTTTGTAGCTTCTTGTTTGAACGAGACCAAGAAGAAAACTAACCGCATTGCATGCAGCCGAAAAGAATGGAACTCGCACTTCATAATTTTCCCATCAAACCCATCACTCATATTGGCATATGTTCAAAACAAGAGACTGGGCATTTGACCTTTCCCTAATTTGAATGTAATAAGAGGAAGGGAATACCGGACTCGAAGCTGCTCCTTTTTTAATAAAGGAACAACATGCTATTTACACAATGTCACGCAGCCAACAGGCACAAACAAATGAATATGAAATATTATCATGGGAAAAAAGACTTGCAAGCCATTCTCAACACAATAGCGTGAAAGTCACAGCCAGGTATCAAAATCTTCAGTATCACCCTGAAATAACCCATATTAATGCGTTATATATATCTGAAAAAGAACTTGTTGCAAACATGGTGATCACAGTAACTTGATTCCAAATTTTCAGCTTGATCAGTCATTGAACCTTGGGCATCATAGAATTAGAGTTTTATGGCTTCCTCATGGCTTGAAGTTATCATGTCATTACCAGAATGCATTGGCCTTTTTTCTTATTTTTTGTAAAGGGAAATTTTTCAGGATTAAAAAATTAGTGCCGGTGACTGTGTGATTCTTATTTTTTTGTAAAGTGGTTTTTTTTTTTTAAAAAAAATAGTGCTGGTGCCCTCGTGATTCTCATCTGGCCTAGACTGAAGCAAAGAAAAGGAAAGAAGAAAGAAATAGAAACCGGGGTGTTATAGCAAGGAGTACCTGTAACAGTATCAATCTAATGAGCTAGCAGAGATTTGAGAGCCTCAACATGCGACTGCTAGACAGCAACTACTCAGTGTAGCATCCAGCTATGGCATCTTTAATGCCTGCTTCAACTGTGCTAAGGCGGATGGATGTATGCTACTCATGGCAGCATTAAAAGGCTCTCCATGAATAGTGGCACATGTTTGCAGATTTTCTCTCACAGAGTTCTCCAATGAAATGTGATTTACCGGGTCTGAAATTTTGATCTAAATATTCCCAAAATACACCAACACATAATTGTTTATTCACTCCAAATTGGAATTTTTAAATGGTTCTCATAAATCTCGTACCTGACTCTGTCTGATTTCTTTAAAAGTCATACTGCCCTCACGAAGAGATTCATTGGAGCTTATGTCACCACTGTTGAATAAATAACTATGATTTAATTAGGTGATCTATCAATCTACCTGCAATCATTTACCTTAAAACTAGTTTCTAGAGGGGATGGTAGCATTCTGCCTTCAGTTCAAACAAGGCATAAGATAAATTTAACCGAGGCTGGATTGAATTTACACAATATCAAACCAGCCTCTACGTCCCAACCAATAACCATCAATATATAATATAACATGCATAAAAACGAAACTACACTAATTATAAATCATGAACAGTACAGCTCATCTTAGATTCTATGCAAAGCATCAATCGGCAATCTAATAAGAGATAAAATGTAATTAAAAATTATATTCGAATAGCAAAGATCTAACCTCGACTCTTCCTCAGTCAAGTCATCGTTCCAACCCATAATTACACTAGTGCAAACACTGCATGAGCCAACATATAAGGGCGTCATTTGATACTTACAAAATAGACATAGGATATTCAAAGTTGAGGTTGAAAGACTCAGAAAAATTAGTTAGTGGACGCATGATTTATACTTAAGATTAATATTAATTGTTTTTTAAAAAAAGTACACTAAATGTAAGATTTATTAAAAGTTAATACTAAGCACATTAGGCCAATGAGGACGATTACAGAACTAAGATTGCCTGACGAATCTTGGGCAAAGCCTAATAATGACCCTAACCATGATACCATAAGAAAAGGGTGGAATACCTCAAAATTTGATCAAGTTTATCAAGGACTTGAGGTAATCTCAAAGTCAGAATTATTGAAAGGGCCAAGCCAAAAGTCTTCCTCTGAATGGATGAAACACTATCTACCTGCAGATAATATACACAATTAAGACTTTAAATAAAGCATGCAACGTCAAGTGAGATTTAACTCCAATGGTGAAAATGGGATGGGATGTGGACAAGAGTCATGATTCAAATCTTCCGGATGTAACAAAATAAAATATATAAATTAAAGGATGAAAACAGATCATGCCAGTCAACATTAGGTTCTCTGGAGTAGTTAATACCAATAACAAAAAGTGTAGCCAGGTATTGGATTGAACAAAACTTGCATCAGCCTTAATATATGAACAAGAGCATCTTATTAGAGCAAACTAACATCCTCCAATTAAGAGAAATTATTTTGCTAAGGCTTTTCATGGGGGTTCATAAAATGACGACAAAATGGACAAGTAATAAAATCAAGACAAAGTGAACCTATGAGGGCCATGAGCTAATTATAACATTAAAAAGTGATGCTTTTACTTTTTAGAGTAAGCTTCCCACATTAAATAAATATAGGGAGAATTTCAATAAAGGACTGCAATTGAGAATTAATATCAGCGCAGCCCATAAACAAGTGAATGGGTCATATGAACATGGATTTTTCTTGTTCATACAGCTCATTCACTTGTTTATGGGTTGCGCTCATATTAATTCCCAACTGCGATCTTTTATTAATATTCCCCCTTAAAAAAAAAGAGAAGATGTAACATAAAGAAGGGAATTTACAATCAAACAATCCCCTAAAATCTGGTAATTGCAATTAAATCCCATAGAGTTGTCAATGAAGCTCGTGAAGTTGTTAATGACAACATTAGGAGCACATAGAATTGTCAGCTGAAACTTTATTACAATTACGTTATTTTATGGGACCGTTTCATCGTAAATTCCCTTCCTTAGCACCAAATCGCAATTTTCCCTTTAAAATTTTTAACCTCACTTCTTTAATTTTTAAAAATTCAACTTATAAATTTTCTTCTCCCTTTCCCTACCCTCCAAGTCGCTTGTACCAAATAAAGGCTTTGTTGGTACGAGGTAATAGGGGTAGGGATAGGTAATGGATGAAAGATTAAGTTATTTAAATTATTTGGTACGGGGTAATGACAATACCTAGGGATTGACATTACTACAAATGTGAGATTGGTTCAAAGCCACCTCCCCTGGTATTGAGTTTTCAATCCAGGATTGTAAAATTATAAGACAAAAATATCATTGGTTAAAATATTTTTCAAACAAAAATAACCTTTCTAATTTTAACCTAATACAATCTATTTCACACAACATCTCTCGTATTTAATTGAAGAAATCACATATTTAAAGCCAAATTTATTAAGCAAATTAATTATGTGATTTTATTTGTGATTTATTTCCTAACATTTGATTTTTAAGCTAGCACACATTAAGGCAGAATAGTCTTTTAAAAATTTATCATTATTTATAAAATAAAATTACCTTAAGAAGTACCTCTAATTATTACTATGTATCAAACATTATTTTAAACTTTAACTCTTCTCTCAATCCTAATTCCAATCTCAATCACAGTATCAATCCATATTACAATCCATCAAAATTAATTACCCCGTGTCAAACTGAGGCTAAGAATAAAGTAAAGTCACAACCTCATGTTGTGGATCTATTTTGACATCTTATGTTTTGCCAGTTGGTTCCTAAGCTTTGAAGCCCTCATTTTAAATGTTTAAAAGTATTTTTGCGCATCCAAAATGTATATAGTATTAAAAGAAAAAGTACTTTTGATAATAGTTTAGTGGTATTTTTATTTCTAAATATTTAAAACTATAAGGATTGAATTGTAACAAGGCATACTTTTTAAACCTCAACTGCAATCTATTCATGGGAAAATACCATTTAAACACGGTATGAAAGTCCATAAGCTAAAAAGA
>JBAGKO010000003.1:18243715-18261208 GCA_037177275.1 Acacia concinna | reverse complement strand
CCATAAACAAGTGAATGGGTCATATGAACATGGATTTTTCTTGTTCATACAGCCCATTCACTTGTTTATGGGCTGCGTTGATATTAATTCCCAACTGCGATTCCTTACTGAAATTCCCCCTTAAATATACTTCGAGGGAACTGACACATCAAAAGTCACCTGTAAATACAGAGTACAGACCATTTTACAGTTGCAGTGTATTAAATGCAATTTTGAGTCAAGCACAGACTAGACATACTATGAAAAAATTACAAGCATCACAAGCATATCCTTAAGATGCAGACTTTACCAACCTTGTCAAGCCATATGTCAACAAGGCAAAGAAGTACATTTTCCTGGACTGGGACGCCTGCTGTCTGTAGGAGCGATAAGGTTGATGGATCTGATGTTAATTGGGCAAGCGAACTTGTATTCATTATCAAGATCCTTGCCAGGATGGCAGCTGAAGATGCTTTGACGGATGCTTTAGAAGGATCATGATCATCTCCTCCACTCAAACATATGATGATTAGTTTCTAGAAACAAGGAGAAAATTTAAATTCATTATAAATTCTAATACTCTAATACTAATCTATAAAATATAAATATATTACATAAATAATATTAATATTATATATCAAATCCATAATATTCTATTCATATTCCATCAGATACAAAGTTTTAAGTAAAGTCCCCCGATAACAAATTCAAAACCACTATTGAGCACAGGCTTGGTATTTGATATATTAGATAGCTTAAAGTTGGGCATGGAACTACACTTACTTGTAAAGTGATGCTGATAAGTGGCGGTATTTCCACAGGGAAACACTATAAATAGCAAAAATTAATTAGTAGATGATTTTCTAGGATTCTTACAAATATACATAAAGAGACACTTAATAATGTTAAATAACTATCATCCAACTTATAAGATCAAGGATATTATTAATGGACTGTCCGATATATAAAAATTTGACACAAGATAAAATTATTTTTAACTCTGCACAAACACATTGTGTTAGAGGAATGACCAAGAATCAAGTTTCAATCTTAAGTCCAAACTGCATATTGTATTAGTTTAGTGAGGTCCACTAAAGAGCGTTATTATAATCCAAAGAGAAGGAGTGATTAAGTAATTTTACATCTCACTTGGATGACAATGAAAAGAACAGATGCTGCAATAAAACTGAAAGATACTAAAGGTCAAACTAGCAGAAACTTCTACAGCCTATTCATTTTGGTTAATCATGGGTTGCACAGTCTTCTCTTTCCTTTTGTACTCCAACTGAATCTGCAGAAACCACAATTTTTTTGGCCGCTTTGCAAGTTCAATTTTCCATTTTCTGACAGTGTCAACCAAAACCAACATATCTGATAGTTACACAAGACAGCAGTCATGGCAAATATTCAATATCTCAGTTCCCAGTCTTTGCAGCATGTACATCCATTTTGTGACTTTTTCCACATATATCTTAAATGAAAGATTAAACATGCAATCATCATTGTCATACAGTTAACCAACAAGAAGGCAATTTCTCCAAATTCCCAATATACAAAAAAAAAATAAATTGTTTATGGTATTGCTAACATCTGAAAGGTTTGAAAGCAAATTACTTATATTAAAAGGTCAATTACAGAAAGGACCAAGTTCTGTATGGTTTTGAGACTTTTTCCACATAGATCTTTAATAAAAGATTAAACATGCAATCATCATTGTCAAACAGATAACCAACAAGAAGGCAATTTCTCCAAATTCCCAATATACCAAAAAAAAAAAAAGAATCAATAAATTGTTACGGTTTTGCTAACATCTGTAAGGTTTGAAAACAACTTACCAGTATTAAAAGGTCAATTACAGGAAGGACTGCAAGTAGACCTCTGTCGTTGACATTTCCAACAACTAGATCAAAAATTTTAGCAATGCTTGAACCATGGACACTCAGAAATTCACTTCCACCCAAAATAATGTAATCTTCAATAATGCTCACAGAAACCTGCAATTAAGCAAATAATAAGAACAACAACAACTAGCTGAAACACATTATACAAGGCCATTAAGGGTAGTAATTCAAATAAAGAAAATAAAATCACCAGGGAACATTGAAACTGAAAGGTCAAAAATCAAGTCCAAAGCAAGTCAGCAGATAAATCACAAAGAACCAGCTGAAAAGTCCATAACTTAACTATGATAATTCTCCACAAATCAATGCACTTAATGGTTATATACACATCCACATAGTGCATAACCATCTCAATAATAGTGGAATTGCAGGAAAATAAATAAATAACAGTCAAATTTCTGGGAACGGGAAAATAGTAGCACTACTTTCCATATACGGCAGTTAATAATAAGTTCTATTACTTTCTGATAAGTAATCAAAAAGAAATATTTCAGAGTGTTCTTAATCACACGAACCAGTTCCAAATATTTCTCTATCAAACATTGACTATGCAATAAAGATCAATATAATGACAGAGCTAAGTCTAACCTGCAAATGGTCAAAGCTTCTTTCCATGATGCCTACAAGGCGTGGAAAATATGATAACAGTTGAGGAACCATTGAAGAAGCATGAGAAAGCGTGGCCTCCCACAACTGAAACATCATTAGAATATACCTTCATTAAATAAGTTCCCACAAAACATTATCCATTCAATAAACATATAGAGGCAGCAGGATTACCAGCATGCTATCCTCTAGAAGATTTAGTTCATCTGGGCTATTAATATCAATTCCAGTATTAAGAATGGGGAGTAATATGTCATAGCAAATGTGTGACTGGTAGCCAAGTGCAACTACAAAGTTACGCAGAGCAATAAGAAGCTGAATCTGCAGTAAGCTTTCTCCAACAGATACCTCCCACACCTTTTTAGAACAAATGCAACAGAGCAATGGGTTAAATGCACTTCAATTGTGAATGAAGCTTAATTATATTTATTTTGTTGTCATTAGCACATCAACAGTGTTTTAATGAGCTGAACTTCTCGTGAATAATTCTTATTGTAACGTCCACTATTTTATTTCCCCAATGAATGACTAAGTAACAAGAATAAGCTATCAGGAAGCCTTTTGTTAGCAATAACACTTTTCAGGATGAAAGCCACATTCAAACTCAATTCTCTATCCGCAGGTCAACTTTTTAATGCCCAGAATCAGATAAAGGAAAATTTTAAAACAACCTCTGAACTTTCTTGTATTTCTTTGCAATCTTCGCCTGTATAACTATTGTATTTATAATGTTCACATCAAAGACATTTATTTTAACAAATCACTTAGCTGTATCATAAATGGCCTACCATCACAAGACTATCATCTTCAGCAAAAGAAAACATTACAAGCAAATCCACAGATTATTTTCACACCAATGAGTACAAAACTCCTGAGATTATATATTAGAAAATGATGAATATCACCCATGACACAAGTGAAAACTTATAAAGAACAAGTAGTGACTGGCTCCATTTTGGTTGTTTCAACATATTACTGTTTCTGTTTCTGTCAAACCCCTTCAACAACCAGACATATATGAAGATAGAGAGCAGCAAATCTTGCAACCAAAACTGGAATTTTCATTAGAGGAAAAGAATAATTTCTGACATGTTACCTTAAGAAAAAATTTCACCAAATCGTTTGCAAATGAAGTAACTTCACCAATATGTCCAATCAGAATAGAGATCAAATTCAAAACTTGAACCTGGAAAAATAATAAAAGAACGATGAGAACTACAATTGACGAATAAAAAATTAAAGGACATTTAGAATGAAGTAGTTTGTTGTTAATGGCCTTTCCTTGAATCAAAATGATAAAATTAGGGGGAAACTTAAATCAAGCAGATCGGCTTTCTTACCACAGAATATATGCAAATTGAATTCTTCCATATCTTGCAGATTAAGAATCTAAATATCAAATAAACTAAGGGGAGAACTGCAAGCAGATAGGCTTTTTTGCCACAGAATATGCACATTGGAGGCTTCCATCGTTTACAGTTAAGAAATCATGCAAAAAACATTAAAAAACATTGAAAGAAAACTGTCAGCTAAGAGAGTATTTATTCCTCAAGCCATACTACAGTCGCACATAGCATCAGAGAGGCCTAACATAAAACCAGGAAGAGTTCCCATCACCCTTCTAGTACATGTTTAACTTTGCAGAAAGTAAGATTTTACCTTGGAGTCAAATTCCTGAACTTCATCAAATAACTGGAAACATGAATCCCAACATATTGGAAGTAGATCAATAAACTCCCTTTCCGAAAAGTTTGCATCTTCTATATGTAAGCACAGGGAGCGACATGCTGCAAGCTAAAACAAATTATGCATGTGATCAGTAAGAAACATGACAAGAAGATGCGAAGATGCTAAAACTCAAGGTTAATTACTATCTTCCATTGAAATGTATGCAACATATCAAGTCAACATACTCTGACGGCTAAATCTTTGGCCTGCAGTAATCTGATTAGAGCACAGTAAACAGGCCTTTTCGTATCGTCTTTGATCTGAGAAAAATATAATAGTCACAAAACAGATTTATATAAAATCAAAACACAACTGTATAGGCACAAAACAGATTTAACACAATTGAGTTAATGATCATTGGAAAATTCTACATGATAAATAATATGACAATGTAGTAGTGACTATAGTGTTATAGAAAATGTAAAATTTATATTAGAACTGTGTAACACGTTTAGGTTGTAAATATCTTTGTCCTTAAGACAAAATTGAGAATCTAATAAAAAAGAGGCAACCCAGTGCATAAGGCTCCCACCATAAAGATACAAAAGCTCCTTCACTATGCAACTCAAGTACTCAATATGGGAATTACCTCAGAAACCCACTGTCCTAAAAGTAGAGCAACTTTACGATGGATGATCCGCATGTTTGGGTGGTCATTTGACAGTTCAGGAGATAACGCACGATTAAACCTGCAAATATCACATTTATGGATATAAAAATCAACACCAAGTGAAAGCATGATAGAGGGAAAATGTAATATCGGTAATAAAATATGATTCCAGATTATTTGTTCACTGAAGATAAATCCAAACATAAAGATAACAACCACCACCAAAAGAAGCTCCTGAACCTAAAAATACCTTTACAAAGTTACACTTAAAAGATTAATAAAGTACTCCCTCCGATTCTAAATATAAGACCCAATTGACTTTTTCGGAGACATAAAGGATATCAGTTAAATTAGTTAAAGGAAGTTATAATTAAGGAAAATTACAAATTTATAAATCAATGTGGTGTCTAATTATAGTTAAGGAAGTATTAATAAGGGTAGTTTGGGAAAAAGTGGTTAAATATAGGAGACAAAGTGGATAAGGGTCTTACATTTAGGGCCAAACTATCAGGACCAAAGGGAGTATTACTATATTTTGAAATTGAATAACAAAGGAAGTGCGTGTGCAAGCTTCTTTTTCCTGCATACTTATGTTTGAAATTTGCTTGAGAACACCAACATGTTCCCATTGAGAAGAAATTCATAGTAATAAACCCCAAAGATTCTATAGTCAAGAATGACAAATGAAAGAAAACTGCCGTCATTTTAATCAGTTTTTAGGAATCTATCTACAGGAGGCATTGCCTCTTTTTGGGTATATACAATATTGCCACCTTCCTCCAAATTATGAACCAACTGAAACAGGGGCATGGCAACATTGGAAATACCAGTCTTTGAAGCTCAGGTAGTTTGAAAGCTCATAATAAACATAAGCAGCAGCACCATAAGCAGCATCTTTAAGAAGCAACCCTGGAGTAATTTCCGTCGCTGAAGTGGAGCAACTATTCATAGCCTCCTGAAGAAGAGAAACTACAACAGGACCTAGCAGCTAAAAGCAACAGTCACATTCACACGTCCAAACATTAATAATCTAGTTGCGTTGAAGCATCATAACAAATGAGATGACACAAGATAACCTGTGATGTTGAATGCCACCTACTTGGCTATTATTTTCAAATAATACGATGTACAAAGCTTCAGCACATGGCCTCAATTTTTCTGTCCACTGAATCATATCCTGCTCATGATGAAAGGACTCAGGGTTGTGATACCATTCCTCCAAATCACTTGCCGTTAGAACAAAGTACCTGTCGGATTACAAAAGCACTGTTTAGTCCAGAATCAAGCAGTGTAAGAGCCAAAAAATCACTGGAGCAATGTCTAACCAAATTCCTGTTTTAAAACTAAATCTCAGCGATCAACAAGTTTACAAACAGTGTTCAGTGAATGGACTGCAGAGTCCCTGAACCCTTATGAACTAATCATAACCTTGCTTTTTTGGGACTTCTGTTGGCAATGTAAATCAGCAAAATCACTTTCATCACAACAATAATCATAAGAGCAATATATAAGGCCAACAATTTTATTACACTTTCAAACACCTTATTTTCAATTATATATTTAGATGGGGAAGTATACTCCATTGCCTGAATACCTATTGTTTCAATTCAATGCCCCTATTTAGCTTAATCGCATCAGAAGTGAAATATGAATCAACCTTTACATAAACTAGTAACTCTTCACACACACACACACTTGGAAGACATAAACGATTTTCCAGATATGTTTATCTCCATCATAGGAGAATTATTACACACTCCATCCGACATGAAACTACAAAATGTTAGTTTAAAAAACCAATACGTTCCATATTAGAACAGAATTCTTTCCATAGGTTCTAAGCGCAATGAGCTTCCACTTATTATTCGGTCAAGTATGCCACAATTTCACAACTCGTTCAGAGAGAAAAGCAGCCAAACACAGATAAAATAAACAACTCAAGACAGAGCGAAGAAGCGAATGCTACCTTCTTATCAATACATTACAGAGGAAGACAATCCGCTCATTGGGTAGAAGGGAAGTCAAAACACCACCAACCATACTGGAAATATTTTTCTTCATCTGCTCCAGGGTAACTCCATTTTCATCCATAACCCGACCAGTAAGAGTTGGCTTGTATTCTTTACATTCCAGCATATTCTTCACCATCACCATACACTGAATAAGAAATTGTTCAAATGATAATAGATATGGCTCCGGTTCTGTTATCTTATTTAAACAGAAATCCACAACAGATGAAAGCACAAGTTTATCCCCAAATGAGTAAGGATGTCTGCCCTGAAAGGCAACTAAGATTTTCATCAACTTGGTACAAGCCCTTTTCGTAAATTCCCAAAATTTTCGATATTCCTTTTGAAAAGGTGAATCTGCAAACAAGCGAAAGGACCAATAAGTATGAGGGAAGAAGACTTTTCAAAACAAAAATACAGAAACTGAGGACAAGTTAACTTTTCCTTTCATTACAAGCACAAAAGAGGGGAAAGGGAGCTAATTTGCTGCATTCCTAATCACTGAACTAAAGATCAAAGGTTCAGATGTGCATAAACATCATCATATATGCAGGATACTAAAAATTTTCACAACCAAGAGAGGGAAGGATGGAGGGAGCGGGGGATGGAGGGAGAGAGAGATGGTAGTACACCATAAAATGATGATTGTTCTCTACAATTAAAATACCATTTTAATATTTAAAATGAATGTTCACATTTCTCTGTTCTCCCTGCAATTCTAATTAGTAAATCCAAAAATGTACCACAACAGCAACAATGCCTTGTCCCATTATGTGGGGTTGGCTACATGAATTACATGATGGCATTGTACTCTATCAACAACCCATTCTCTGAATAAGTTGTTGATCAAGAAGCCCCGCTCAATAACTTCATTGAGTGTTCTCTTTGGTCTTCCCTACCCCTTTTTAGGGTCTTCATACTGCTTGATCAACCTTCCTGATTGGCATATCCAATGGCCTTCTTTGAAGGTGACCAAACCACCTCGAATAATTTTTCACCATTTTCTACTTAACAAAAGTCACTTTGACTCTTCCACATACATGTTCATCATGAATCTTGTCTTTTCTTGTATGACTATAAATCCATCTCAGCATCCTCTTCTCAACTTGCCCCAATTTATGATCATTTTGCCCCTTTAAAGCCTAACATCACTACCATAGAGCATTACTAGTCTTATAATACAGCGCTAAAACCTCTCTTCTACCTTACAAGTATTTTCCAATCACAAATAACTCTACCACTTTATCTCTATTTACACCACCCAGCTTGAATTCTATAATAAATATCTCCATCAAAATCATTATCTTTTTGTATAATTTATCCCAAAAATGTGTCAATCATGCAAAATTAATCTACAATATTATATAACAAGTATATAAACTTTAATTAGAAACGACCATTCCACAATAATTGAAGCTTGAGACGCATGTGGTTTAAAATGATAGAAGAATTCCCATCAGTTTATGTTCATTAACGTTTTCCTTTTATAGAATTGGGTATTTATTAATGAAAACATAAATACAAAGCAGTGACACATGCACAAGAAACAAAGGTCTCACAGTATGGAAGGAATGATTGAATGGCGCTTAAAAGCACAGGAGAAACTTCCTTGACTGGCCGAACCTCCTGCAAAATAGAAATATCAGGAATTAAGTACCCTAACATTTCAAGTGATTAACTTTGTTTTCAAAAACAAACAAAGAAAAACACGCCAAACTTTGAGACACAGTAGACAATGTAGTGAATAGACACAAGACAAATGAATGGTTACCTGGAAACACTTTGCATCGCTTTGAAATCCCGAAATTATTAATTGACGTATTATTTTTGAACATGTCAACCATCTCTCACAAGTAAGGTAAAGTTCATCATGATGCTGCTCCCCAGAATTTGAAATATAGCTTTGAGGAAGAGTAGAGAAGCCATGTAATATTGTTTGCACATCACTTTGCCAAAGGCGCCAGCAATAATCAAAGAAATGGGATGATATCTGCCAAAGGAAAACATCAGTCATATTTTAGTGTCTTCAGAAGTGACAAGTAATTAAACAGCAATCTCAGGAAATCAATGTCTTACTAACGGAAAACATTTTAACATAGAATGTAACAGTGCAATAACAAGTGAACAAAGATACGGAGAATCCAATATGTTCAAAAATTAACACCACTAGAGCGTAGCTGTGACATAGTATAAGGTTCAAAAGAAAGAGCAACATCAGTATAAAATTTCATTCAATACCATACTTTGGGTAGAGGTACTCTTCTATAATTTGTTTGTTTTTTCATCTCCTTGCTTGAATTTTATCAGTTTAATAGGTTGAATGTTATTCCCTCATGGTCAGCATAAAACTTACCATTCAGTACTTGAAATTCAATAGATACCCATAGGAAGAAGTGGGTTACACTCCAATACATAAATCCCTAGAATAGAATGATTTGAAAAAATAAAAAAAAAATGTAAATAACTGCAGTAGAATGAGGCACAAACATCCGTTCCATAGCAAATTGTAAAGTCTGGACACCCAAAAAATTAGCTTAAAAACACCAGGGCAACACCACTTAAGGATGATAATGAAGATAAATAGAACATAGCCTCCTCAGTAGTTTACACATTGTCATAAACCATATAGGCTTCAAAAGAAGTAAACTTGCGCTAAATATAATATGCCATGTGATGCGCAAGACCAAACAACTGCGTTCAAGCATATAAACACTTGCAAATAGCACCACTTCTCTCCCTTTGATACAACAACAAAATATTCAAACCAGACCACTAAAACCACAAGTCATGCATTTTTAAGTGAATTTGGATCTTCATCTGTAGCCAAGGTCTTCAATATTTACGTTATACTGAGACATTGTGATTAAAAATTGGCTCCTTGAAATCTATAAATCACAGGATCACTATCTGGAATAATCTTGACAATTCCAATGTCTACCATAATTGAATTTTTAATAGATATGCCAGTCAAAATTTTAAACGGATACATGTAGCTCAATTTAATTCTTCACAATGTCAAAATTGGGGTTTATAACAATATGCAATTGCTCAAATTGGATTTAATTCACTTAAACTTCCTGTAAGATTCTTCTATTGAGAATGCAAGCTGTCAATAGTGTTTTGCCAGCCACGTCATTCTCAATATTTGGTATGACTGACCACAATGAAGAGAAGATACACTAAGTACATAATTTCAAGAAACAGAGCACAAAGAACCCTTTTATTCCAAAAGAAAATAGACTGGTTATCAATAGTAAAGGTTGCCATACCTACACTGGATATTATCCACCTGAATTCCATCATAAAAGAAGAGAAAAAGAAGTTTGATACAAATACAACACGGAATTACCCTGGTTTGCAATGTGCGGGGTAGAGATAAAGTTGAGGCAACATATACGAAATGTTTTAAAGGAGATAAGGGAAGAAGAAGACACTTACAATAAAAATTTAAGAAATTAACTGTACCTCTGCAAAGTTCTTTTGGTCTGAAGTTAGGCGCTTGGTGGACAATTCCTTTAATGTCCTAAATAATATCATGAAGATTCGGTGGGATGCAAGAACATCTGCAGATTGAAGCTGATGCGCTAAAACAGAAAAAATGTCTGGCCTGATAAGTCATGAAATCAGCAAATCAATATGTATGGCTTGCTTCACAAGTAAAGCATTCAAATCCAGCTTACCGGGTAAGCTATGAAATTTTCAGCGTAAGCCAACCCTTGATCTAACTACTAGAATAATTTTATTGTTTGAAGTTTTTAATTTTTATTCCCTTATTCCTTAATAAGCTTCAGATCATCCCAGTCCATTTTCTCAATTGAGGAAAACATTGAGAAAACCTCATATACATTGATGCATACCAATTAAAGAATCTACCACCATTTCATTTTAGTTTCTTACTTAGCCTTGGAGGATGCAGATTGGGAATTCCTTCCTTAGCCGTGACAAATCAAAATTCCAGTTCTATGTTCATGATGCCTAGAGGTTCCAAATGACAACTGCCATATGCCACTAGACGAAGAGAACATTCACTCAGCAATTTATATATTTCACTCCTCAAATGAACAACAGAAAATAATTTTTTTTTTAAATTCTAGATGATAGATGATTAATGATTAATAAAAGTTAGCAGTTATACATTCTTGGACATAGAGAAGGTGAGATTCGTGGAAGTAATTCATTTAATTATTTTAAATCTTAAATTGTCGTTTAAAAACAAAAAAAATAAAATTGTGCTGACAGTATCATAGACTCAGTTAACAATCTTGGACTTAAAAAATCTAACAAATATTAAATGTACCATTCTTTGGGGTAATCAATCCGAGCAATTTTGGATATGAGCACAGCCAACATTTGAGCTATCTGTAACAAGTGGTGGAAAGTAGAAAAAATAAACATCTGAAGCTCAAGGCATACGGATCACTGACCAATGATCATGCCATGGAAAGTATTTTCTATCAACAACAGAAAGGCTACAAACGGGATTCAGGAAGTGTACAACCTTCAATTTGATATCAACTGCGACATAATAAAATGCATATAAAACTACATCGTGGTAAAGCTATCCATAATAGAGTGGCCAAAGAAACACTAACAATTCGATAACACTGTGTTTATTAAATAAAGGGAATATTAATTAACTTATCATTCAATGAGACCATTTCTAGGACTGTAACAACCAGTGAAGTTACCATTTAGGTAGTGATGGGGGAAGACGCTAAAAAACTTACCGGCAGGGCCCATAGCCTGAAAATCACTCACTCTTCCTTCCCGAGCATATATACATGTTCAGTTATTCACAGTCTCACCATTGAAGGGGGAAAACAATATTAAAAAGGAGTAACAAAATGTTTAGAGAAGCACCTGATCATTTTCTTCCCTCAAGTGCAGCAACAACTTTTGCCTGAGATGAATTTTCTCCTCGTTGGTGATCCCCCTGAATAGAGAATGCCACATTACTTTCCACGGCTTGACAACCAAAGCATGCATTATACTTGCCTTCCCTCGCTTTGCTCCCATTCATAGAGTAAGAAAACATAGCTTAAACTAAAAGCAAAAGCTATCAAGCAACAAAAAAAAGCTTACGAGGAATCACGCCGGTGCCTCCAGTAGCGATTAACACTATTTTTAAAATACACCGAAGCCATCAACCGCACATCCACTTGAGAAGCTAAATCCTTTGCGGTAATAACTTCCTACATTTCCGTTCACAAGATGCTACAAACTCAGATTCCAGGCACTTAACAACATACTGTCAAGCAAAACCATGAATGCGAATTCGGAAAGTAAAAAAAAAGGACAATACAAAAAACCCTAGCAATAGATGAATCGAAGAACGGTACCATGAGACAAGAACAGAAACCAGGCCTACTCTCCGATTGAGAGAGCGCGTCTTCCGCAGGTTGGCGGATTGAGCGATCGCTGCTCATAGAATTGGTAAGCAACGAGTAAATGGCCGGAAGGTCGGAGACTGAAAGCGCCATTGCTAAACGAAGCTTATATCTGGTTCAGATTTGATTTCCACCTCTGAGCTCCAAGATTGCGTGAGCAACGGGAGAAGTGATACGGATGGTGGAGAATACAAAATGAACTTTGTTGAAGAGAGAGTGTTGGCGGTGATGATTGAAGGAGGACTGTGCTTTTGATTGGGAAGTAGCAAGTAGAGGTAGTGAGAGAGATAATGACACAGGTTTTTGGCTTCCCGGAGACCGCGTGTCTTCGTCGTCCAAGGCTTCACTCAGGCCAACGGGACGACATGGGAAGCTTGTTTTTGTTGCCGTCGTTTTGAGCGTTTAAAGGCAAATTTCACTGTTTAATCGTAAGGCTCAGCTCAATGAGCTGCAAACATGTCTGGCTGGGGGCTTATCTTTGTCTGAGGGTGGTTTGAAGAACTTTAAATTTAGATTTTAAATTTACGTTTTCGCCAATCGAAATAAAACTCCTGTGATGTATTTATTTTGAAATTTGTAAAAACTATTTTCCGTTGATTTCTTTCAAATTTCCTCACCATTTGATATATCCATAGTTAGATAAGTTTCAGTAGTTTGATTTATTTCCTTTATCATAATACATTTCTATTATAATATTATTTTTATATTAAATTTCAAACATTAAAGCTTAATAAATTAAAGGGAAAAGCTAACTCAAGTCCCAGAGATTATAAAAAAAATGTCTCAATTATGGTATAAAAAAGGTCCTCAACTTCGTTGGTATGATTCTAAAATTAAAATTATTTTATTTATATAGATGAATTTATAAATAAACATTCTATAATTTGTCAATATAGATACATACACTTATCAATAAAAGCTGTTTTAGTTTATATAGATGAGCTTATTGATTATCACTCTATGACTTAGTAACAGAGTGACATACAATTGTTAACTAGAGTTTGTTTAGTTAGCATAGGTATATTCGTTCCTATTTATAAGACCCCATTGACTTTTTTTTGGAGAATCTTAAGAAAATCTTAAGAAAGCTAATTACATTACTTAATAATATCATATGGTGTGTTTTATTACATTATATAGTTATATAATAGTTTATAAGTCAAACAACATAATTTGAAGAAAAACAATAAATTTTAATGTCTTAAAATAATGTAATCAACTTTATTAAGATTTTTTTAAGATTTTTTAAAAAAGTCAACGGGGCCTTATAAATTAAAACGGATGAAGTATTTGTCAATGAACATTATATAACTTGTTAATATATTTACATTTTGCTTTAGTTATAATATATATAACATTACCAATCATCATTTTATGACTTATCAATATAATCACATAAATTTATCATTAAACTAAATTCATATATTAGAAACTATGCCAATGACTTTTTTTTATAGGTGAATCTATATTGAGATTGAGACTTTATTAACAGAGGAATCTACCCTTAATCCCTTGCTTACCTGTGAATAAAAGTTTTAATTTCCTATACATTTCACTCTCAAATTTTAATCTTTTAGAATTTTATCAACCATTTGGAATAACGATTTATGGTATGTGTAACTAAACTTCTCATAGGGATTAAATGTAGTAGTATTATTTTGATCAAAGAAGTAATGATCCTATAAGGGATTTACTGGTTATATTTTATAAGGCTAGAAATTCAGTTACGCCTCCAGTAGAAAACGAAGGAAGGCTGTGCTGATATAGTCTGAAAGGAGAAGGTCTGATCATCCATAACTATATGATGTAATAAAACACACCATATGATATTATTAAATAATGTAATTAGCTTTCTTAAGATTTTCTTAAGATTCTCCAAAAAAAAAAGTCAATGGAGTCTTATAAATAGGAACGGAGATACCTATGCTAACTAAACAAACTCTAGTTAACAATTGTATGTCACTCTGTTACTAAGTCATAGAGTGATAATCAACAAGCTCATCTATATCAACTAAAACAGCTTTTATTGACAAGTGTATGTATCTATATCGACAATCATCATTTTATGACTTATCAATGTAATCACATAAATTTATCATTAAACTAAATTCATATTTAGAAACTATGCCAATTACTTTTTTTTTTATAGGTGAATCTATATTGAGATTGAGACTTTATTAACAGAGGAATCACTGGGACTGTTTTTATATTTTTTTCTAATCATTAGAATCTGAGTAAGATTTGCCCAAAATTAAATGAAAAGGCAACAGAGACGTGAATGTTCTTCTCTCTTGTTTGGTTATTACTTGTTATATTCTCAGTTTTGATGCTTGGCATTGGTGTCACCTTATGAGGGGTTGAGGATCAGCAAACCTTGCGGCTTAAAGGTTATCACTACTAATAACCACACTAAAACGCATGTTATTATTATTATCATGGATGGGAAAAATAAAATAAAATAATACTCCTCTAATCTAACATGTCGCGAGACCTGAGTAACTTTTTTCCCCAGTAAGACCCAAGTGACAAATTTAAGTGAATTAAAGAAATTATTTAAATTAGTTAATACGATAGCATCTTTTTATTAAATAATGTAATAGTCTTTTTTTTTTTAATTTCCCTCCCTCTCCTGTTAGATTACTGTTGAAAGAATATTAATAAGATAATTTGAAAAGATTGATAAACATTTTAAATATGTTTAACATTAAAGAATTAACTCCCCAATTTTTTTAAAATTTTTGCCTGTAGTCAACTCTTCAGTTAAGGTCTATATTAATGATAAAACAGTAATTATTAGTAAACATAACTAACATTGAGAGAGAAAGCCTTTCATTTCAAATGATATTTGTAAAATTGAGGCGAGATAGAATCTAAGGGTATATGTGAGGTCCTAAGGATTGGAAACAATGTTAAAAAAGTCCCAATATAGATTTTTCTATGAAAAAATCTTTAGAGATTTCAGTGATATAGATTTTAAATGTGAAATTATTTTATCGGTATAGATGGATTTATCAACAATTACTATAACTTATCAATTTAGTGACATGAACTCATTAATGAAAACTGTTTTAATTAATATAAATGTGTTTGTCAATTGTCATTGTATGACTTGTTAATATAACTATATATACTTGTTAATGGTAACTAATTTAGTTAACATTTATGAGTTTGTCAATGTCATCTTTATGACTTGTCAATATAATCATATACACTTATTAACAAGAACTGTTTTAATTGATAAATATGAGTTTGTCAACAATCACGCTATAATCCGCCAATGTAGTCACATGCTTGTCAATAAGATAGGTTTACATCTAGAATCTTTATCACTTAAGCCACCAAGGACTTTTTTGATAGAAGAATCTATTTGTTGACATTTTTACTGGTCCTTGATAGTTTTCCCAAAAGCCAATTACAAAATCAATGTGACAAAAACTTAAATAAATTATATATTAAAAACATTAGATTCAAATGGTTGAAATTTATAAAGAATGAATAAAAAAAAGTTGTTTTAACTTCAAAATCACTCACACCCCAATAAAAAGAAAGAAAGAGAAGTATTGTGCTTTGAAAATTATACAAATGTAAGATAAAATTGATGAATAAATTGTTAATTGAAGTGATAAGTTACTTCACCTTCTTAAAGAGAAGAATACAAATTTAAATATATATATATATATATATAATTGTTAAGAGATGCAGAAACCCTACTAAAGTTTGAATGAAGAAACCCTTTGTCAAATTAAAAAATGAAATCATGAAACAAAGTTGAGATGAAATAAATTCATCAACGGTTTTTTTCTTCAAATACGCTCGTCGTGGGCTTGGTAACGGCAACCCAAGGTCACGAAAAAGTAACGTGAATTATATGCTTCGCCTTGTCTTAAATATAAAGCAGAATTTTTTTTATTTAAAATATAAGTCCTATAGCGAATTATTAATTAGTAATATTTTTCAATTTTACCTCTATTTATTAGTAGTTCGTATTGAATTTTTTTTAAAAAAAACTGAGGATAAGATAGATTTGAATAAAGACAGAGTTGATTTTTTTAATTTAATAAAAAATTAATGAGAAAATTGGTGTTCCTATCCTTAATCTTAGTAAGGTTGTGGGAAGTGACTTGTATTCTATTATGGAGTAAGGGAAATATATCCGCTTATAATTTCCTTGAACCATAAACTTCTCAAATAGACTTTAGTAACAGCCATGAAACTCTCTTCATACTCACCTATGTGACTGTAAAGGAAATATTTTGAAGTTAATATCTTGTTTTTGATTTTTTGGTAGAAAAGTTAAAATCTAAAAGTAAAAGTTAATTGACTTCTTATTTGTCTATTGGGCTCAAAAACCTGGGTTTCATTGGCCCATCAAAGCCAAACCTTGTCAAGTCCAACAGTATATGTGTGTGCAAAATAGATTTTTTTTTTCTTGGACCAAAAAACACTGTAGCCCTTTTTTCCTTCGTTCAATTTATTTGAAAAAATATTACAAAGCTAAAATAGGCTCATTATCTTAACATCTCTAACATTGAGTACATGATTACCTCAAATAGGATGATATATGGACATAAAAAATCCTTAACAGAGTGCTCTTACTCTACTCATGCTTTGCAATTCGGGCTCATTATATATGACTTATATATATTTCCTCTATTTCTAAATATAAGACTCAATTATAGACACAGAAATAGGTTTTCTATTTAGGAACGGAGATAATATATATATACACACACACACACTATATTGGGTTTATAATAAATGTTTTGAGCAATCCTTTGTCACTGGCCGGCCTTCCAACTTCCAAGCAATGAAATTTTGGTTCAAACTCTAAACAAAAGTTGGGGAAAAGGAACAATCTGGACTCAACAGGAACATGCCCGTACACAAATCAATGACTTAATTAATAGTTTGTGCAGCAAAAGAAAAGAATAATTAGAGAACGTACTGAAGTGTAGAAATTCAAACTCGCGTGCATATATGGCATTTTTAAAAAAATTATTAGAAAATCTATATGACATTTATTATTCATTTTTTGAGTAATAATTATATAAGCAGCAGCTACTAAAACCATATGGTTCAAAATATTAGCTAAGAGCAGTAAACATGTAACATGTTTTTTTTTCTAATTATGTACTTGTTTATAAAGAGAGTACACGAGATAATGAATGAAAATTTATTGCTTAGAGATAATGAGTAACATATATTTAATAAGAAGTGAATGGGAAAAATCAGTTTAAATTTTCAAACAAAAATGATTTGTTCCTTATATCACT
>JBAGKO010000003.1:18226545-18236836 GCA_037177275.1 Acacia concinna | reverse complement strand
AACTCTAATTACAATGCATAATGAGGGTAAAAGTGTGCAATTAAGTGGAAAAACACTCAAGAAAACCATGTTAATATCGTGTCAGATCAAGCTCATTTTGCTCATTTTTCACCAATGTAATCCCACTCTTCTTTGGCACAACATGTACTGGTGACACCCACTCGCTATCAGAAATAACATAGATAATTCCAGTCCTTAGAAGCTCATCTATCTCCTTCCTCACCACATCATAAATTATAGGGTTCAACCTCTATTGGCTTTGCTTAATGGGCTTGGAATCTTCAGTTAAGAGAATCCTATGGGTGCAAACAGTAGAATCAGTCCCCTTAATGTCAGTTAATTGCCAACCCAAAGCCTCCTTATTCCTTCTCAGTACACTCATGAGACTAATCTCCTCGTTTTCACTCAAAGAGCTAAAAATAATAACATGCAATATATTCCCAAACTCAAGATAAGCATACTTAAGGTTGGAAGGTAGGTCTTTTAATTCTAAGGTTGGTGGTTGGATAACATAGTGAATTAAAACAGAAATATCAGTAGAGTTAAGAAAACTCCCCTTCGATTAAAGTCAAGAATTTGGGTCAAACTCGGATGATGGGCTCGGCCTCTAATTTATAGTTTGAAAATGAATTTGGGCCTAAATGGGCTGGCCCTGTAGGGCTGCAGGCTTAAATGGGCCGGCCCGTTTATATATTTTTTTAAAAAAATTGACTTAAGATTATAGTAATGATTATAAGCATGAAGAAGATGAAATGGATAATGTTATTCATATTATTTAGTATTTAGTTTATAATGTGTGACTTTATGTAGTTATTTATTTGATTGAGATTTTGTAAACATTAATTTTTAGACTTAGTGTTTGCATTTTTGTTAAACATAGACAATGCTTAGTCTTTTTAGTTTTGATAACATTTATGTTTTAAATTAGGTATTTTAGTACTGAAATATATAAGAAACAAAAATATAACAAACAAGCTTGAAGCCCGTGGGTCAGCCTGTGACCTATAATGAGATGTGCCGGGCCTAAAAAATGAGCACATTGTTCAGACTCAGAAATGATGTTGAAAGTGATGATGGTATTAGTGAACAACATGATAATGTTATTTATATAGTTTATACTTTAATATTTAGTTTATGGTTTATAATTTGATTTCATGTGGTAAGTTTTTAGATTGTGGATATTAGTTTTTAATCTTTTAGACTTTGTGTTTATATTTGTTTAGCGTTTTAACTTAATTTTGATAATATTTATATTTTAAATTAAGTATTTTAGACTTCAAATGCATAAAAAAATGTCAAACAGGCTTAAAGCCCGCGGGCCAGCCCCGCCCATTACTAATTGGGCCGAGCCTAGCCTTGAAAGTGTGGTACTTTTTTTTAACTCGGGTCTAAACGGGCAGGCCGATTTAGGCCTTAGCCCATCACAGGGTTGGGCCAACCTAAATTCCTGGCTCTACCTTTGGTGACTCTTGCTAAGTACACTCATTAGAAGCATTAGAAACTATCAAGCTCGCTTTAGTCTCATCCAGAGTTGCACCAGACTCAATCTGGTGTATAACAGCAACATCCTTGGTTTTGTTCACCTCGAGGCCTACATCTTTATGAGATATGAGATCATTCAAAAATCACAGTGTATGAGGTGTAATTTTTGAGTAATTTTTGAGTGCGAGTGATAATCAAATAAGCCAGAAGATGTCAGTGAAATAGGAGGTTCAAGTCGCGACTTCAGATCTCCAGGTCATGACTTGACTTGGCAGAAAGCATCCATTAGACCAACTTGGTTTGGTTTGAGGTTGCGACTTCAAATTCCTCAAGTCGCGACTTCACTTCACATAGAGCATCCAGTGAATAGGATTGGGATGAGGTCGTGACTTCAGGTTCAACAAGTCGCGACTTCACTTCACAGAGACCTCTTTCCTCATAGTTTTCTTCTATCTCAGCCTCAGCATCTCTTGAGTACCTAATGTATTAACTAATACATTCTTTGCCAAAAGCAAAGTTAGTGGTAAAAGCATATATGGAGTCAAAACACGAAAGGAAAGAGAACTTAGGAGAATTTGACACCTCACCCTCAAAAGAATCAGAAAATGAAAACACAAATGGGAAGGAGTCAAAATATGCATTATATGCACTCAAAATTGAATCATGCTCATGAGACTCATGTGACTGTGCAACAGGAGGATCAATTACTTTTGGTGGACTCATGTCATAGTTATCATGCAAATTCAACTCATGCTCATCCCTAACTTTCTCAACAACAAAATCAATGGTGTTCAACCCCATAAATGCAAAATTATCAAATGGATAACACATGGCCTCATTCATATTGAACGTAACAACATGGTCCCCTACCTCCATGGCGATACAACTGTGTTTCATGCTTATGATTGTTCTAGAAGTATGAAGAAAGGGTCTACCCAAAATCAGGGTTCTTTCATTTGCAAGCTCATTAGACATATCCAAAACATAGAAATCAGTAGGGAAAACTAGGTTTTTGACTTAAACTAAGATATCCTCAATGATGCCCTTAGGATACCTAATAGACCTATCTGCTAATTGAAGAACCACACTGGTACCTTTTTTGCCATTCATCCTCAAAGCTAAATAGACCGACCAAGGCATGACATTTATGGCGGCTCCTAGATCCAACAACGCCCCCTTGATGTGAACTTTTCCTATGGTGCAGGGAATTGTGTAGCATCTTGGATCTTGACACTTAACTGACAATTCATATTTGAAAAGGGATGACACATTTGCACTCACTTGAATTCTCTCTCGAGGCCTAAACCTTTATTTGTCATTACACAGCTCTTTCAACAGTTTAAAGTATTTAGGATTTCCTCTCAAGAACTGAATAATGGGCATATTGATCTCCAATTTATTGAACAAAGTAGATGCATCATTGGCAAACTCAACATCAAACTTCTTCTTACAAAAAAAGTAAGCCTTTGGAAAAGGGAGATCTTTAGCACTTACCTCCTTACCTGAAGACTTAAAGGCTCCTTGTTTGCTACTCTCTGCTTCGTCTTCCTTGTTCTTGCCTTTACAGGCTAGGCTATCCTCAGTCCTCCCATCTCTGATGTATCATCATGAAGTGCTTGGTCTTGTGCTGAAGTATATTGCTCTTCTAAAGCTTCTTGTACTCTTGTCTTCTTCATTAGCTCTTCTTCTTTTGAGCTCTCGGACTTGACTAGCTTAATGGGAGAAAGTGGTGGGTTTCCTCCATCTGAATCAATCTCAACAAGTTTGGTGTCATTAATGGAATTAAGCGATTTAGGGTTCATTACTGTGTTGGGAGAAATACTACCTCCACTCTTAGCTTGCATGTCATTGACCACATTAGACAGTTGAGTTAAATGACTTGTGATATCAGTGTTTCTCAAGGTAAGTTCTTCCTGCTTCTTGTACACATCAGAATTTTCCTTTTGCATCCCTTGTAAGATAGTAGTGATAGAGACAAACCTATCATCACTTTCCTTTATTCGCCTCTTTATGTTTGTCATTTAAGCAGCCATGCTCTTTAAAAGCTGAGAAGCATCATCCCTTCTTAATGATGGTTGAGATTACCATGGTATTTTGTGGGGTTGTTACTAGCGCTCTTAAAGGATCTTAGAAATTATTGAAGGGTTTGCTTGCTCCTCCTCCCCATTTGAAATTGGGGTGGTCTCTCCAACTAGGATTGTAAGTATTGGCTTCTGATATTGGCCCTATCTCCCTTGATACATGGCATTTACGTCTTCAACAGGCTTAGGGCAATTTTGTGTAGTATGCATTTGAGAATCACAAACCCCGCAACTTGAGGCAACTAGAGCAAAAGATTGTGGCTTGGGTGAGCGGATGCTCTCAACAGTGTTTGTAAGCTTCATCATGTCTTGTGCCAACTTGACCAATAGAGGATATGTTTCAAATATGTGGTCCTGTGGATCCCTAGACTCTCTTGAATTCATATGTTGATGGTTGAGGGCAAAAGTCCTTATCAACTCCCTGCAGCTTGTGGTTCCATGTTTTCTACTGAGTTATTTGCAGGAGTGTCCAAAACTTGTGCATCATATGTCAGCAGATCGTTGTAGAAATACTGTACCAAGTGCTCCTTTATAATTTGATGATTGGGGTACCAGGTAAGCATTTCTTGGAACCGGCTCCAGAATTCAAAGAAGGATTCATATGGCTTTTGTTTAGCAGCATATATCTCTTTACAGGCAACTGTGATCTTAGTGGATGGGAAGTATTTGTCTAAGAATGCCTTCTTCAAGGTAGTCCAAGATTCATATACGTTGTCCATATAGAGCGGTAGGTTCATGTACCACTCCTTAGCCTTTCCCTCCAATAATAGGTGAAAAACCTTCCACATAACAGCATCAATGTCTGCTCCCACCAACTTTATGGATAAATACTGCATGTAGAGAGTTTGAAGGTGAAGATATGGATTTTCCCCTGTAAAACCATGAAATTTAGGAAGTGAGTGTATTAACTGGCTTTTAATTTCAAAATCAGCATTAAAAGTAGGAAAAACACCATATATAGGATCAAAATTCCCATTAGATTGAGTTAATTCCTTAATAGTTCTAACCCTAGCCCGTGCATTATTCCCATTCTGAACAATATTCTCTCCTTGTTCCTCATGAACAATATTCTAAGCTATCTCATAGTTACCGTGCACATTCCCCCCAAGAGGAGGTAAATCAGCCATGATTTCTTCTTTTATATCCTCACTAGATGAAGAAGAGGAAGAAGAAGATTGAGCAGGTAACGGTGGTGGATCAAGGGGTGGATTATGTGCACCTCTTATACCCCCACGTACTCTAGACATACACTAGAACTCAGAGTTCAAGCACAGCAAAAGAGGAAAGAGAAATGAATGTTTTCAATTGGAGCTCAAAGATTTCAAAGAATTATCAGAAAGAATATTCAGGTCGTGACTAGAATGGATAGAAAGCAAATCAACAAATAATGGAAGTCAAGTCGCGACTACAGAAAGTTCTGGTTGCAACTTCAATAGCCAAAGAGAACACTACACAACAAAAGGGTCCAGGTCGCGATATCAGTGTCTAGAAGGTCACCTTCACAAAATTCACCAAGTAACTTAGCCAATCGTTAAATTATCATGCACAAAGTTCAAAAATCTTAAGCAATTGGCATATTACTTAGGATCAAGTCAAAAGATGAATGCAAAAAGATATGCAAGAATGCAAATGTAAAGGTAAGGAAAACAAGATGTTTGTTGGTGTTTCTTGAAAATTTTTATGCTATGAGATGCAAAACCTAAACCTAAGAAAAACTAAAACTCAACGAGAGTTGACCCAAATCATAATGGTATTAAAAACTAATTACTAGGAAATCAATTTCAATGGCTCCCCGGCAACAGTGCCATTGATCAGGCTCAAAATGTCACCTTTTTTGTCTGTCGAGATTTGATTACACTAAATAATGTAGTATAGGGCACAACCAATCGTTCTTCTCAAGGAGAGCTTAGTGAAAAATCCTAGAAACTAGTTTTCAAAAGAAACATGATGAATTGGGTAAAGAAAACAGGGGGTTTTCAAAAGTTTTCATGGTGCAAATGAACAATGCAAGTAAAAATAAATCTTTTTGGTATTTTAGGTTACGGAAGATTGATTTGGATTAAAAGGAATGATGATGAAGTAGTCTCTCGATAATGGATACTTGGCTATCCTCACTCTCAAAAGATAATTGGGAGTTTTGAAATCTCTAAATTCAAAGAAAGACCCCAAGCAATCACTTGGGTCCAATACTTTAATTAATGGAAAACTTCACTCTTATGAAGGTTAATTTAACATTGATTAAACCATTGTTAAAATTTTCTTAGAGTGCATGTGAATAAATGATGAAATATCCTCATATTGTCGATCAACAGTCTGAGGATGATGCATGTACAAAAAACTCATCACAATCATGATAAACCAACTGAACACAAAGTCTCAATATTATATAAAATCATTCAATAAATTCAATCACCAATCTACATGCATAACACAATATAAACTCATAAATTACAATCATAATCCGATTCTCACATCCATGCAAAACCTTCTTAAACCTAGGAAACTCCACAAAGAGTGAAAAAGAAGAAGTCTAGATTAGAACACTACTCTCCTAGTTGATACTTGAAACTCAATCCTAGTCTTCCATTACCGAGAGGTTAAGGGTTTTAGCCTCTCATGTCTTCAACTTGCATGCAATCGCTTTTGCTATAGGAGTCCATGAGTGATATTAAATTTACAGTGAACGGGTGAAGAAGATGATGAATGGAAGGTTTCTGGTGGTTAGAGATGGTAGGGATTGATGGATGAAGGCTGGAGGTCTGAGGTAGGGTTATGGAAACGGGAGGTAATTGAGAGAGAAGGATTGTGGTTGCCGTAATTTGAAATCTCACGAATTCCGACGACTCCATAATAATGGTTACCTCCCATTTTATAAGCCATGCAAGAACTTCAAAACGCATAGTTTTATTCCACGAACTCAGGTCGCGATGTCAGGTATGCCAAGTCGTGACCTGGCCTCACAGAGGGTATGCCAGCCTTGACTTTGCTTTCAAAATGCACAGCTTCATTTAAATTGTCCAAGTCACGACTACAAACATCCAAGTCGCGACCTAGGGATTCAGAACATTGCACTTTGTGCTTTGGCCTTCAAGATCTGGTGGCTCCTTCCTAGCTCCATCTTAGGCTCCAAATTCTCCTTCAATTACCTGAAAAATTCGCCACAAAAACCTTTGCCAAGACAAGTTAAGCAATCATATATAAGGAGAGAAAATAACCTCCTTTTACCCTTAAAACAACATAATGCAATGCGTAATTCATGTAACCTAAAAGCTCTAAGTGCAATGCATATGAGGGTAAAAGTGTTGCAATTTATTGGAAAGCACTCAAGAAAACCATGTAAATATAATGTCACATCACCTACATTAGACAAGTTTGCCTTCTTTACAAAATATGCCAACAACAAGTAAATGGCATGAACAACGAAGTAGGGAACTTTGTACATCTCCCATCTATTCCTATTACAAAAAGACATCATGGCAATAAATATTTTAGTAACAAAAGACAACAAGAGTGGAAGACAATAACTATATCCTCCCTCTCTTAAAGGAGAATTTTTGTCAACTAGTTGAAGCAATCAATGACTGATCCCAATGAGCCAAAAGTCGCGATGTCGTAATTGCTCTTTGTCCATCCCACATGAGACTTAGGGGTGTGTAAGGCAAGTTAGAGGAAGGAGTTAGTCCAAAATCTGAATGTCCTTGAATTCTAATTTGTCAAGACCCAGTGTTGTTTGACCTATCAGAGGTGGTTGCTATCATCCTCATGGCCCTCTCATTAGGAATAGGAAATCTGGTCTCAAGATCCGCATGTTGGCTCATATATTCTTCTGCAGACCCTTCCCTAATGAGTCTTGTGAGGCCATTCTAGGCTACAAAATAGAAACAAGATGTTACCGTGTATCTCAAAAAAGTCAAACAAATTGCATAAGATATCCATAATCACAAAAATCAAAGCAATTACATTAAACATTGTTCTGCCAATTTCCAAATCGATTCTAACTCCCATTCTCCATCTTCTATTTTTATAAGGCACTCCCTGTATTTTTCACACAAACTAAGAAAAACATTAAACTCTGTTAACTCTATAAAATCCAAACGTCTTTCAACTTTACCTTTATTTAATATACATTATGCTACGTGGAAACAAAACTATACAACAATAAATTAAGGCTCAACTATAAATTTGTACATTCATATAAAAATTTTCTCTCTATATCTTATAAATATTGTCAAAATTTTCCTTATCTTTTTTCCCTATATAAAGTACCATGAGGTTTTTTGTGCCTTAAATTTTTTATAATGTTTATGGGTAGTTTTACACCTCCAAAAGATGCATAGTGCTTAATACATTTTGAATAAAAACTTATGGGCATTTTTGTACTATTAAGTATTTGCATTATTTGCTCCCAAAAAAAAAAAGTATTTGCATTAGTGTGTATTCTTGGCTTTTTCTTTCTTTATCTATACTTATGAGTTATGAGTACTAATTACGGTTTTCCTAACTGTTCTTTTTTAAAATTGTATTAGCCCTGCAGCTGCAAAGGCTTGATGAAGTTAATTAGGTTGCTAAACGAAACATAAACCAAATAAAAATCTTGATTGGCTTATCGTGTTATAATTTTTGTTTAATTTTCAAGGTAATCATCACTTCAGTGGTTAATAATAATGTAAAATTGGTCGTGCTTGCTTTTTCCCCCTTTAATTAAAAGGTTTAATTTGATTAAAGAAGAAGAAGAAGAAGAAGCATAATTATCAAGTTGCAAACCCCACCTCTCTCTTCTCATGATTGATGATGGCTGTTATCTTATCATCTACGATGCTATTCTCTGTTAGGATAAATCTCTCAAGTTACATAACCAATTTATAAATAACAGTAAAAAAAAAGTTAAATTAATTATTCATATTAAATATATGTTTGTTTTTTAAAAATGCCGTGTTTAACCATAACTACCTTAATTAAATTTTTCTTAATATGTGAAATTTATAAACAAAAATTATAAATTTAAAAGATAAAATAAATTGTTATCTTATACTACCTCCGTTCCTAAATATAAGAATCACAACAGTCAACTACCATGAGAATAGGAGAGAAGCAATAGCTCTTTCTAGACGATGTAATGCCACTCAACTCAAGAAAGAATCAAGAGATCAGATTTGTTCAATGAATCACACAAAATAAGACGTTGTCAAATTTATTTTGTTTATTCACATAAAACGGAATCATCTCCAAGCCTGTAGTAACTCATAATTAAGTTAGATGTGTTTGGAGATCCAATTCAATTTTTTTTTATTTTAAAAAATAAAAACAGAACGTAAATGTTTGAGCATTACGAATTATTTTACGCGTTATACAAATTCTTGAACTAATTATGAATATCTTAAGTATCGTAAAAATGTATTTAACTATGCAATCCCAAGCATCTCTCTCTCTCTTTGGGCCAATAGGGGAATTCTTTACTGGAAACTAATGAGACAGTTAGTTCCAGACATATGAAGTCTGATAGCAGTGGCTAACAAGAAGCCAGACCAAAATATAAGTATGCAGTACACAAAAAACTAAATTAACCAATTCCTTCTCTGTTTGCTTCATGGAACAGCTGTACTTCATTGGGTAGATCTTCACCCTGAGCATCCCGAAGAATTATGGTAGCTAGAGGAGGTGGTGATACTAGAATCAAACCACTGGGTCCCACCTCCCTTGAAGCCAAAGCAATCAAATAATCGGCAGCATAATTACCTTCACGAGGTATGAGAGAAAAGGATATCAAACTTCTTTCCTGCAACAAGTTAAAGATATTCAAACGGATTCCATGATGTTTCCAGTCACAACCATCTGACTTCCTAGAAGATACAACAACAAATAACCCCCTACAATCAAGTTCAATAATTACATGGGTTTGTTGCCAAAAGTCAGCAATTAAAATAGCACGAGACAATGCTTGTAGTTCAGCATAGAAGGCTGATTATGCATTGAAGCCATCTGCCCATCCACAAAGGAATAAACCCTCGCTATTTATGCATACAATGCCTATACCTGCCCTTCCCAAAGTCTGGCAAAAAGCTACATCACAATTAATTTTAATGACATTTTCCTGAGGTTTCCTCCACTTAAATGAAGTTTTGTGGTTGGTTACCTCAGGTTTCAAAAGGGGCTCTAAGAGGGCACGAGCAGACCAGAATTCAAACATGGATTGGTTGGTCAACACAATGGCAGTGATGGGATCTGGAGGCGCATGCTCAAAAACCCATTTACAACGTAGCTTCCTTATAAACCAGAGAAGAGTTGCTACATAAGCTTGCAAATAATCAGAATCATCGGAATCCATTAATAGAATTTGTCCCAGCCAACTTTTCACATTGTGCACATTAAAAGTATCAAACAACAAGCGTAAAGGGCTTCCAAACCAAGCCATTTTGGACCAGGGGCAAAGTAAAAATAAATGCTTAAGAGATTCTACCTTGCATTCACAGACTGGACAGAAAGGATTTGGTGCGCATTTACGTTTATACAAAGCTTCTTTAGAAGCCAGAGCTTTGCGCATAATGCGCCAAATAAAATTTTTCACCTTTGGCATAACCTGGATTTTCCATATCTCAGGCCACACATCAACACACTATAAAAAAAAAAAGCTATTTTGTAGCGTTTCATTTGTAGCGGTTAAAAAAAACCGCTACAAACTTCAACATTTGTAGCGGTTTTACCCACAACCGTTACAGATTTGTTTCATG
>JBAGKO010000003.1:18120434-18143963 GCA_037177275.1 Acacia concinna | reverse complement strand
ACAGGGACAATATTTGCTCGTAGGGGATCCTGGTGATGTTACATGTATGCTTGTATGAGTGTAAATAGTTGAATTTATTTTCATATAGTTAAACATGTTACCCAAGCTAATTATGGAAACATATACCTACAACGAAATATGCCTTTTTGTACTAATATGCAATGTTTGTATATAAGTTATATGTAACAGTACCTTATATTATAATAATTATTTAGTATTTAATATTATTTATTTATGATTCCAAAATTAGCCTTTTGTTATGGTTGTCATTTACCATGAAAACAACAAACAACAGTGCAACAGACAGATCATACATTAATTTACATAAACAAACAAAAATAGTTCTGATCATTTGATCAGTACCTTGCTATCTGTTCCCCTCATTACCTTCCTATCTATTTCCATCAACTTGATATTGCAAATTCCAATTAAATAATCTTCAATTTAATTACAATATTAATCTAAGCTTGCGATATGACACCATGTGAACTCCATCAAATATTCCAAATACCCAAAACTATTTATTTTATACCTAGCTAGTTTCTGGCCATGACGGGATGACTGGTCTGGGCTCATATATGTGTTAATAGAGTAAATAATTTATAATAACTATATTAAGTCCTTCCATTGCCATTTGCATACGTGTGTTATTTTTTCCCAGCATTTGCTTAAACTCAAATTTGTGGAGGGGATGAAAAGGAAAATGAAAATAACACGGAGGACATTAATTCCTTTTGTTGAAATCTTTTCCTTGATGTAGCAAAAGTGAAAAAACATGCGTTAAAAAAAAAAAAAGAATGGAAATGAACAGCGATTCTTTATTGTTGAAAACAATATTTTGGGATCGTGCTGATCTGATATATAAAATTAATTTTTTTTTCAATTAGTAAAAATTGTTTCTTCCTAATTTCAGTTTCATTACATTATTTAAACAAAAATTTCATATTATCCTTTACATTAGTTTCTAAATGAAATAATAGTTAAAACAGGACACTCTAACACTAGCCAGCTAATCACAATTCAATACTAAACTGTTGGCTCTTAAAGCAAAAGGTTATTATTTATCATGCAAGATTCTATTCATAATAACCCGATCATAACTAATTAATAACGACAATATAATTCCATATACAGAGGACAAGGAAAGGAAAAAAAAAAGAAAAAAGAAAAATATGTAGTTGTCACATGAATATTAGCAAATAATTGTAACAATTAGTAATATTGCATCATTTTTTGGACAAGTCCCTCAAGATCCCACTTAGAACTATATTTGTCTTATTCATATAGTCAGATCCAATGTACTACTAGCCTTTTCTCTCCTTGATCTCTGCTTATAATCATAATCTTCTCCTTCCTTGGAGCTGTTTCTTGCATAATAATTATTATTAGTATCAGAATACGAGGAAATCTGAGAATACAAAGACAGTGAGAGATTTCTATCTTCTTCTTCATCATTCTCCCCCAAATGATTATTACTTTCTTGATCATAATTCTTCTCTGCACTATCAATTTCAACCCTTGAACTTAACTTCAATGATAGATCCAAATCAAGGTGGTGATTATTATGGTCAGAATCAGAAGCCTTTCTTTTCAGAGTCGTCGTCTTTGTCTGATCGTGATCCTTCATAAAAGGAAGAAGCTGTTCTTCTGCTCTTATTGGTGGCCCTATAAGGGTCATTGAGTTGTTAAGATCAGTACTGTTATTATTCTGAAGGCTCAGTCTGGTTCCAATATTGAATCTGGGTTCTTGACAATGGCCATCAAATGAGAGGAATTGATTTTCTTTTGGCTCGTAGATTTTGTTTGTTGATGATGATTGCTTCAAAAAATTTGAAGGATCCAGCGGGAAAATGCTGTGAAACCCACCGGACGACCCGGATTCGTGATCCATATTCAGACTTCGACCCATATTGAAAGGGCTGTGAACCATTTTGTCATAGACACTCAAAGAAGAATCCCCATATCCATATCTGTAAGAGAAAAAGAAACACTTAAGTTTGAGTATTTTATGAAAAGAAAAATTATATTTGTGTGTGTTGTTTGTGCCTTGTAGACTCTAACCTTATACTAACTCCGGTTCTTAATATAGTGCATATAAATTATATTTATACTATGAATAGGATCTTATATTAAGGACCATAAGTAATATTAATTAATTTGAAGTAATTATATATATGTACCTGAAGGTTGAAGTTTGGCAGGGATTATAACCTTGGAGCATGGGAATTTGTTTGAGACTGTACATATTTCTGTCTCCACTATCTACAAGGTGCCTATGATCAGCGAATACTGTCATATAACAATTAAGTTCAGTTTTTATCAGTGACTTTGTATTAATTAATCAAAAACCCTAATCAAGTTATTATAACTGCAATTACAGTAATTATTGAGAAATCCTTCCAGTACCTTGGCTTGGATCATCTACCTTCTTGCTCCTATACATCTAGCAAAAGAAAACATACAGAGATGAGAAAATTATACACAAACAATTAATAAGCTGAGGTTCGAATTCAGTTTGAGGTAAAATAACTTCAATTTTAGAGTAATAATAATGTTTTACATCTTCAAGAAATCAAATTGAGTATTATTACCTGTAGATGGCTCTTAACATGAGCAATACTCAAGCCTTTGATGTTCATCAATTGGAGAACCAACTTTGGTGTTGCTCCTACACCGATAATAAATATATAGAAAATAACAAATGAATTAAAATTTATAAATGTTATTGAAGAAAAATAATAAAATATAGATGGTTTGGAACTAACTCTCTTCTCCTCCAAGCCTTTGAACAGCATGAACAAAGCGAAGATGAAGGTCGGGAGTCCATCGGAGCCTTGGCATCTTGGACCTCACATAAGGCCTCACCGACGGCTTCTTCTCTGTCGTCTCTTCCACCGTGCTATTGCTCGAGCTTCCTCCATTAATGTTATCCAGAATATTCTTCTTACCTTCTTCTTCTTCTTCTTCTTCATTGTTATTGCTCTTGCTCTCGCACGCTTCTTCCAATTCGTTGCAATTATTATAACTAGAAGGACTTGTTTTGGAGCATTCCGAGCCTTCCTTTCTAGCTTCCATGATCTCTATCTTCAAACTCTTGAGATTTATTTTCTGCTATATACTTCTTTCTCAGAATTCCATCTCCGGTAAGACTAAATAGAAGAAAAAGTTGGATTGGATATCTTGATAAGATGATCCATCATCACTGCAAAAGATATCATCTGGATTAAGGAGAAAGAAAGACAAAGCCTATTGGCCGATCTCTACAAAACCTACGAATTAGTTCATCAAAAGTTACAGATGAACAGTAATTGAATAGCCAAAAACCCTAGGTTTCTAGCTAGCTGCTAGCTGATCGATCTTGACTTAAAAGCTATGATAACTTAGAAGACCTTCTGTCCCTCTCTCTCTCTCTGTGAAATATTCTGAGAAATTGTGGGGAAGATGATGATGATATCGTGAGCATATCTGTTGATGATGGAAATATGTTTTAAATATGCATGGGTCATGGAATGGAAGGAATATACTTATATAAATTATATCATGTGACTCCAAAACTTTTTTTTGTTTCCAACTTGGTTAAGAAAACTTTTTTATGCTTATCGCTTGGACCTTGCATTTTTTAATAGATATAGTACAAAATAAATTAATACTATTTTGAAGAAAGAATAACACACACATAAATTAATTTTGATTCTTTCTTGATAAGAATTATGTGTATTCAAAGAGTGAGTCATCCTATTTAAATAAATCAATAAGCATTTGTCTTAGTGAAAGCTAAGGGGTTTTAACGGCTAAAATATAAGGTCTTAAACTTAAACTTCTATGAAGGTAGAAAATACCTATGAGAAAGCTATACTTCCAACTAGGCATGACCATATTCAAATATGATCCAGTAAGATAACTATATAGAAAGAGAGTAAAAGTAGAACAAAACGATTAGATCTCACTCCCTATAAACACGGGGCCTGTCTCAAATTAAACTAGTTTTTTTTTGTTGTTGTTAAAAATCAGTTTAATTGTACTTGCATTTATAGATTCTCTCCCCTGACTCACTGTTAATTAATACACTTACGTTCAATAACCTTAAATCTCTCCTCACTTATCAGACTTAATCTTACGTGCAGGATAGATAAGATGCAAAATCATAAATTTAATTAAGTTCTAGCTTGCTGTTATCTTCAGTCCAATAAAATTTAAAGGCTTGTTTGAATTAACAGAAAAACTCGACTAATTAACATCATTCAACAATTTTTAATTTAAAAATCAATGCTCCGCAATTTAAATTAGATCGGCAAGTTCAACCAATGAAATGATAAATTGAATCTTGACTAATTCATAGCACTCAGAAAATAAAAATTGATCATAATCCTTATATATATATACTCGCTTAATTAAATTAGGAATTAGGAATTAATTTAATTCAACTAGGATTTAATTCAATTAGGAATTTAGTATTAATTTTTTTTCCTGGTCGTATCAATAAAGTCATGAATAGTATTAAATACATACCATATATAATGGAGCCAAATATTACCATTGTTAAATAATTAGCTCACCTCAAACAAGTATCAATTGTACTATAAATAAATACACAATACATATTTTTATGCACGTATGAACTAAATTAATGGACAAAATGATTGATTCCATAACACATCAAGAACTGTTTTTCCCAACATCATTCACTGACTAATATCTTTATGAATAAGGCCAAACTTCAATTGAAACTGACCACTTTCGATTTTTTTCCCCTATTCCCAAAATTTGAACTCAAGATATATATGTTGAATCTTGATAGTTAGACATAGGTAAATTTTATATCAAGATGGCCAAAATGTACGTGGAGGTATAAATGTATGGAAAGAAAGGAGTGGTTAGTAATTCATTGATGTTCCAAATGTGTAAGTGTGTGCGTGATGCTTTGCTGTCTGTGATTCAGACCACAAACCCAAAAAGATAACATTTCATTTTATCTCTTTTTGCTTCGAGAATCACGGGCTTTGTTCCCTCCCTCCTTTCTTTTTCTTTATTTCCTTCTCAAATTTAATTGTTTTGATTAGTTCAATGAGTTTAGGCATTTTTGTTATCTCAAATATTTCCTTTATTGTATTGTTTGGTTTCAAAACTTTTCTTTAATACTGTTAAATCTGATGGAGATCAATTCTTTTATGGGCAAAAGGGAAAAATTGCCTTGGAAGTTTTATAAGGGGCAATTTTGTCTCAGAAGTTTCAGAAGTAGGGCAATTTTGCCTCTGCAGTTAGTTGACCAAATATATTGAGTTAGCAGTGCAAATGTCATCATCCGCTTTATTTTTGTTCAGGTGAAAATTTGTCTTGGAAGTTTTAAATATGTTAATTTGGACCGTTAGTTGACCAAATATGTTAACTGGTAGTTCAAATGTCATCCAGTTTATTTTTGTTATGGTGAAAATTTATTTCATAAGTCTATCTATTATCTAATTCATCTTTTATAAAAGTTCTGGTACAAATTTTCACTTTAGCAAAAATACAGTGGATAATCTATAGATTGCCAGTTTAACATATTTGGTAAACTAACGGCAGGGAAAAAATTACCCTACTTTTGAAACTTTCAGGGTAAGATTGCCCCTTATGAAACTTTCAAAGCAAAATTGCCCCTAGGGCAATATTTTCAAAGCAAATATGCCCTTTTGCCCTTCTTTTATTAGTAAAGTCAAAATTGATAGATTTTTTTGGAAAAATTTTAGAAAAAGACAGTCAAAATAGGGAAAAGACAAATCAGAATAACGAAATCAAAAATCTCCAATCAGTCACGTTATACTTTTTTTTTTCTGTAATTACGAAAGTGCTATTGGATTTTTAACAACATGAATATCTTAATTCATAATAAGAGTATCTCAATTAACAACACCAGAAGCATTTGGTAATATGTATTTACACTGTGAATTATTTGTGCTGCTATTTTTAATTGAGATACTCTTGTTGTGAATTAAAATATTTGTGTTGTTATAAATCTAGTGGCACTTTTGTAATTACAGAAAAAGAAAATACAAAGTGAATAATTTGAGATTTTCGATTTCATTGTTTTAATTTGTCTTTTCCTTATTTTGACTGTCTTTTTTTTTTTTTTTTTAATTTTCCTGATTTTTTCCCCTTTACTCCTTCAACATTAATGATTTAGAGAGTGCATGACCCTGTAAGACATAGATTTGTACTATAAACTATATCATACATTTAAGACTAAATGATTATAATCGTTCAATTTTGAGTATAAGTTATTTGCTAATTATATAGTAGTGTGTTCTTGAACTTAATCAGGCTTGATTAATTGCGGCCGGTGTTATTAAAAACAAGTAATTATTTTTTAAAAAAACCGACAAGTTTCTATCCTTAATAAATAATTGAAGATGCTTTTGATGGATATGAAAGAAAATATGACCAAAATATTTTTGAAGTGAGAATAATTAATATTTAATAATTAATTATGAGAAAAAAGAATTAAATGATGAGTGGTTACGTTGGTGGGGAGAAATTAAAGGAAAGCTCAAAGTATTGTGGTTTAATTTAGAGTTTGGTGGGAGGATGAGAAGCTTTTTTATTCCACGCACGTGCAAGGACGTGTGTATAAGCATGCATGTGTAGGCAAATGCATGCACGCACCGTGACTCGAATCATCAAAATGAAACTAAAAGCAAACCATAAAGATTAATATTCACGAGTTTCTTGGCTATTTCTACTTCCCTTTTTACATTTTTTGCCAAATATAATTCCACTTTCTTCAAATCCCGCATTTTCTAATATCTTTTTTGATGCTTTCGGCATAAAAAAAGTTCTTTATAAAGCGAAAAAGTTAAAAAAAAATTCAATTATGTTTGGTATAAGTTATTGCGACCTTAGAAAGAGTTTTCCTTCCATGTTTATTGGAGAAAACCTTTTGATTCCCGTTCCCTCTTTTTTATCAACCAAACGATTCCTTTAGGTTTTTCGTTTCTCAAATAACTTATTATTTTGTTACATGAAGTTAAATATGTTCTAATGAGTTGGGTTATGTAAGTGTAGAGGAATTAAAACAAGGGAATATGACTCTATTATGCTTGATCTACGTACCTTCTTACCTCTCTCATAATAAGTATTTTTCTACATGTTTGACCCACTTCAAAATAATTTTCTACAATTTTGTCTTTAATTAATATATATATCATTTTAACTTCTTCTTCTTCTTCTTTTCAGTATATGTTAATTACGAATCTTATCTTTTTTTCTGACTAAGCTATTTCCAATTTATCCTCTTGTCATCTCTCTTTAAATCTCAACATTCTTATAAGTGTTAAAAGTGTCAAAATTCAGAATGCCTATGGAGATATATATTATAAATATAAATATATATTAATAAAATTTTGCTTCACAATACAATACTTATTTATTTTGGAGAATTACTATGCGGTTAAAGGAAAGGATTTAATTATAAAAAAAAAATTTAATGAGCAGCCATAATACAACATAAAATTATTATAATTTTCTACTATGGAATCTGTTATTGCATGCTTATAAGTTATCATTGGACTGTTAATTTGTTGATTAGAACCCTTTCTCGGAGCTTTTAATTATCATTGGACTATTATTTCTCACTGGTTTTTATCCAGTAACAAACAGGGGATTATTTTTATTATGCATTATATTAGTAATTGATCGCTCGCACTGCTTCATATTTTAATGAACTAATAATTTGTGACGGAAGGAAAGATTCACTGCAAGTTTTAGACAGTGGACAACTAAGGTCAACGCTAAACAATGAGAATGATGAATCGATTTTCTTGAGATCTATAATATTAAATCATTATTTCTTAAAATACAATCACTACTTGTACAACTTGCGTTACAGTATGGCCCTATTAATGCGGATCAAACATCCTTATTCTTATTTTAATATATTGAGTATGTCTGTCTTTATATGTGCGTGTATTATCATAAATCAGAGCATTACAATTTAAAATTGTTATAATTTAATTTACATACTACCAAACACATATTATATTCTTTATAGATCTCTATATATTCCAATTCAGCAGTGAGATCAATATATGCGTGGGCTATTAATTCTTTTATATAGCTGCCATACAAATTAAAGGAGAACACACATTTATTCGTTTTATTTAAAAATTTCTAATTAATATACATAATTAAGAAGGAATATTACAAATCATCTTCTCATTGTTTATTAAGATCATTTTTTTGAATAAGAAATTTGTGCAACTCAGATAATACTTGATGTTTGTATGCTTTTATATATATATATATATATATATATATATATTACAAATTTAACTTAGAGGCAGGATTTTTAAATATATAAATTAAATTTCTTTTACTAATTCCTAATAGTATAATTAACATATACAAACTTGTTAATTATGTGAACCAATGTTTTGTTTCAATTCATTTCATTTTATTGCGTTACATTATACTCCTCTGATCTTATATATAGGGCAATTCTAATATTTTTATACAGATTAAAGAAAACCTTAAATTTTATTAACTTTATTAAATTCAACAATTTTCTAATTCTACCCTTATTTAATACATATAATACTAAATAAAACAAAGTCAACATAATAATAAGTAATTGTATATTTATATTAAAACTTTAATGAGTTGTCTCATAAATAGGATTAAAAAAATGTTCTCTCTCTGCCCTATATATATATATATGTGTGTGTGTGTGACTGAGGAATGATATATTCTTATATTCGAACAACCCAATGCTTCACATACTTGGGAGACGTTTTATCTGAAAAATTCTCAGTTTTGGATTTTTTTTCTTTAAAATTTTTTGGAAGTGACATCTTTTAAATCGTCTCCACCACGAAACTGGATTTTTTTTTTTGTTGGGAAAAATGCTACCAATCAGTTAAATTCATTTTTCTCTATGTCCATTAATTTCCATTATCGAATATATATATATATATATATGATTGATTGTTCTCTCATAATTAATTGTATTGATTATATTATTTCCAAACGCACGTTTCTTAAAAATAAAATACAATAAAATCAATATAGAAATATATTATCATTCTTATCAATTACTAATGCCAAAAAATATATTACTTGCTAGGTTGGATCAACCCCACATCTAGGTGGCTACAATTGCAAACTGATATGAAAATTTGAAAAAAATAGTTTTTTGTCCAGAATATTATATATATATAATACTATGGATGTATGTATATGTATACATGTATACATGCATGCCCCCGTAATAACTTGCTATTTTTAAACCCATAACAGACAATAACATGTAATCATACTTACGTATATAAAGAAAATTGAATAAAATTGCAGTCACATCATTTTATTAATTAATCTTTATTGCGTTGAATTGTAAAAATTGGCAACTAATTAATATTCCGTTTGGTATGAGGGAAAGTTACTGTACATCATAAAAATTTGGGGTTCCAATCATTTTCTATTTCTAATATTCTACCAAACACATAAGATATTTTACATATCAAATATATTTTAACAAAAAGGAATAAGGCTCTCCACTCATTAAATTGAAACATGTATGATTGTCAATAAAGTTAGACAACAACACAAGTAATTTATTAATTTTTTTTCAATAAATAGCAACTATACGGACCATTAAATGATGAAATTGCATATACTTATTGATTAAATTTATTGATACATTTTTAATATATGATTATTTCTTCTATGTTTTTACTCAATATAGATTATAGAAACAATAACAAACTGAAAAACTGAAAATTTTCCTAACAAATAACTTAACATCACAATATACAAACACTGGGATTGGGTCCATACATCAAAAGTAAAAGGAATTGTTCTTTGATTTACTTCTAGAGTCTGAGTATCTTTTGACTTCTTTATTGTTTGAATGTTTATGAAAAATAGGATATGTTATTTACGAGTTATAAACACTATGACATATTTTGGCTGGGGATCCATCATAATTAAGCCAAAACAAACTACAAATTTTAAACATTTTCAATATAAAATATATCACAAATGTTTATCATCACACACTATATGATACAATATATTAAGGATAATTTCATTAAAGGATTAGAGGGCTAAATTAATTTCAATCAATGATAAAAACACTTTGAAATTTTATTGCAAGAGTAAGGACTAAAATGAAAGTTTTGTATGTAAAATGTCAATAATACCCTACTTTATGAATAAGTAAAGTGCTTCTATAAATAAGTGTGTAACTCTTTATAAATAATTAGAATCTTTCTATGAATAATATATTAATTTCCGTGTTTGAACTTGCATACTTATTCTCCCATAATATTGTATAGACCCAAGTTCACCAACAAATTGATAATCATGCATAACAACCATCCATCTCTTTTTGTCATGGCGGTCAATTCAGGTAACTGCGATAAAAAGGAAAAAAAATTTCAAATAGAATAAAATAAGATATGTTAGAATTGTGCGAACAGTATTAGGGCATAAAATTAAGAGACTTGACCCTTAGTTGAATTTGACTCGAGTAAAGCTGATGCAACCCTATGCACCTGAATTCTTATTTTATAAAATTCCAGTAGAATAGGTATATATATTAATCGCTCAGAAATATAAGATAGTTATGACTTGTTACCGAACTGTATTGCTTTACGTGAACGTGCACGTTGACTCCTCGCAAAACAGTGTACCAACTATCTAATATCCTTATCAATAACACCCACTACATATATATCCCATTCATAATCAATTAATAATTATGTGTTGTTGAATTATTATATCCTTTTCCATCATCAATGATCATCAAGGCGTTTTTGAATTTTGTTTGAATCGCAATTCTGTTGTTCAGGGATTGCAAAAGACATGTATAATTTTCTACTTTTTTTTTTTTTTTAATATTGTCACCTAATATCCGGTTTGAGGTTTGTGACCACACCTCCTACCACAAAGCACAAATATTTCTTTTGGGGCTGAAACTTTTTTTTTTCTTTTTTTGGGTATGAACGAGGGCTATAGCCCTAGATAAACGTCAATTAATTGGCAAAATGGGAAGTTAATCTCATACAATCAATGTCCACAAATGTCCTCAAGTGTTCAGGACAAGCATCAAATAAGTTGGACTTAGACAACTCTTCTTTAGCCAATGCATTAGCACTGCAATTAACTTATCTTAGTGTGTATTGGAGCATAATATCCCAATTGTCTTCATGGCTAGTATTTTATTAAAGATTAGGCTGCACGAATTGGTCCTATTATCTACAACTAGGTTGTCGACCAGAATTTTGGAGCCTGATTTTAGAATAACCATTGTGAACCCAAGATCCCATGATAGGGAAAGCCCTTTGAAAATAGACATTCTTCTGCCTCCATAACACTGCAATATCTCAAGTTGTAACTGTATCCGGCAGTCCATCCAGATCCAGTGTCTACTATGATCACTTGTTACTGCTTTGGAGTTGAACGTTGAACTTGAAACTGCTCTCCATCCACATTTATTTTTATCCAACCCATTTAATATTGTTGTGGCATGTTTGATGGTTATCACCTCCAGAATCAATAACATATATAATTTCTCCAAATTGCTATTATAACAGTAGTTGGGTACTTTGGATTCTCAAAATTGTTGTAAAAAATAAATTGGTTTCTCCGACCAAGCCCACAATTTTCATATAGAGATCCCCCAAATTTGGTGCCAACAATTTATATTTCCTCTTCCCAAGTTCTTTTGCAGATTAAACTCTATCCAGTCACATAAGGGCATTCTGTAAAATTTGTGTTGATACCTGACATATTACTCTCTTTGCATAAGGGCAGTCTCAAAGAATGTGTAAAACATCTTCATCTCCAGTGTTGCAGTCTGGACCATTTTTTCCTTAGCACATTAGTAGGCAGCTTGTTGTTAAAAGCTATTCATATATATAAAGACCTTATTCCTTTCAGCTCCCTTCCACCTCCAAATGAGCTTGTTGATGGGATTGTAAAGGTGTTGAGGATTTTCATCTGGAATATAATATGCACTTTTCAAGGTAAAGATGATATTTTGGGCTTGATTGGGCTTGGCCCATTTATTTTCTTTTGATGAGCGCCCACAATGAGATATTGTGTACATTTTTTTGGGTATTATTATACGGAGTGTGAAGTTCAAAAGCAAAGTATTAGTGTAGGGATCTTTATATATATAAAAATTTATAACAGATTATATTATTATAAAGTCATGAATAGTACTTCATTAAGTTTTAAATTTAGAAGCTAATTAACTAATTCACAAAAGTTAAATATATAATTAAGTGAGTTATTTTTTTTAAAAGTTTGGGTTGATTTATCTAAAATACTCTTTTTAATCATTTACATCTAGAACAATTTCCTATTGATAAAAAATCCTTTTGATATTGCAATTGAAAGAGATAGTTTGGGGAGAAAATTATAAAATATGAGAAACAAAGCTAATTGAAGTACTACATTTAGGGAAAATCCCAGAAAAAGACTATGAAAATATATAAAGAATAGTTAAGAGCTTCGAAATATGCAAATTCTAGTTCAGTCTGTTGGTAGGAATCTGAAATTTTTTGAATCTTGAAATTTTGTGAAATTACGTAAATGCCCATGGATTTTCACAATAAAAGTATCTCAATTCACAGCAACTCATAGCTTGATTACATATTACTTAAATGCCTTTATTGTTATGAATTAAGATACTCTTGTTGTGAATTGAGATATTTTTGTTGTGAAAATTTAGGGGAATTAAAATTTCAAGATTAAAAAAATTCTATATTCCTATCAACAAGCTGAATTGGAATTTGTTAATTTGGGAGTTCTGAACCGTCCTTTATATATTTCCATAGTCTTTTTCTAAAAGTTTCCCTTATATTTAGAACTAACTCTCATAATTTAAATTTAAGACTAGCTAGATGTAATTCGTAATAAATAGAAATAGTCTAATTATAAATACAGTTACAAAAATTAAGACCTTAATATCTAGAGAGATACAACTTATGAATATAAACATCTTTGATCATTTTAAATAATATTACCTCCAGTCAATAATGTAAGACTTAATTAAGAAATTGATGTTGATACTAAATGTAAAGCTTATTTATAACAGGAATATTCATGTATGTTTAGAATACTTAAATGTAAGATAGTTTACTATATTAACTAATTTAGAAAATACATGTCGTATTAACTAATGTAATTAACTTTCTTAAATTAATTGAATTAGGTGAATGTGTCCTATATTATAGATGAGAGGAGTACAATTTGCATAAATATTGCCAGGGAAACATTATTCCAAGATGTTTAAAAGATGTTTTAATGAAAGAAATATTAAAATTTAACTCTAAAAAGACCAAGTCTTGAGTTAATTAACTCCTGAATTGATGGAGATGAGTCAGAATGAAATCACAAACACTTGCAAGTTACAAGGAAAGTGAATTGGAGAAAACTACGTAGAGGACGACGAAATTTCCCAGTCAACCATTTCAAGCATTTTCCATCCTATTCAGACCCGGCATATACATAATTAGTCTCATGCTTCATTAATCTTTTTCGTAAAGAACTTATATGAGATTATAAATGCAATATATTAGGCAGGACCAAGTTTGGGGAAAATAATGTCCCACTCACATGAGTAAAGATTGACGAAGGAAAAAAAAAACAACCAGCTTATGAAGAATTTTTTTTTTAAAAAACAATGAACACATATTATTATGGTATCTGTGGACAAAAGCTAAACGCGTCACAATTTTACCTCAGATTTCAACCCGTTCTATTTTGAGACATGTGCTTAAGAAAATGGTCTAACTATGAATACACGCTGTTAAAAAATTAGGACCTTAATTAATATAGAGACACGCGCTTAAATTCTCCAGCAAATGGCAATTGGTAAACCTCAAGCGTGGAAAAGCATATGAAATGGATGTTGTATAGATACCATGGTTAAATTAGTAATTATATTGCTATTTTAATTAATATAGTCAGGTATTAAAAGAAATTTTAACGAAAACAAGTATATAATATAGATAAATTACACAAATTAAAGACCAAGTCATAAGTTAATTCTCTTGAGATGATGAAGATGAGCAGTGAAGTGACGTCCCGTGGCGTGGAAGAATCACAGACACTTGTAAGGAAATTAATTGGATAAAATAGGAAGGAGACGACCACGACGAAGCTTCCCAGTCAAACCCTACATAATTTAATTGTGCTGTGACCGCCATGTCACTGTTTCCAGCTCTTTTCCTTCTGTATCTTTAGACCGGCCTAGTAATTAATTTAGTCTCATGGACCTTCTCTAAAAAATAAATTATGTAAATTATTACTCTCTCCAGTCTCAATTATAAGGGTCTGTTGACTTTTTTGGAGAATTTTAAGAAAATCCTAAAAAATTAATTACATTACTTAATCATATTATATATTGTGTTTTATTATATTATATATTAGTTCATAAGTCAAATAACATAATTTAAAGAAAAATGATAAAATTTAATGTCTTAAAGTAATGTAATTAACTTTTTTAGGATTTTCTTAGGATTCTTCAAAAAAGTCAATGGGCCCTTATAATTAGGACCGGGAAGGAGTACAATTCAAAATTGTTTGAGTCAAAGAGAGCCGTAATAAATGAAAAATTTTAGAAGGTCGTAGCTTCGATCATGTTTAAAATCCCATGCCATTAATATATTAATACTTATTATATACGCCATCAGTCTTTAATATAAGACATGCTTACTTAATTTGATCAGATTAAAAAAGTTAGTTAGGTTATACTCCCTCCGGTCTTTTTTTAAGCCACTTGTTTCTTCATTACGGAAAATGAATTGGCAGTTAAATTAGTTAAAAACATTGATTATGAAAAAAATGTTATATCTTTTTCAAATATGCCCCTATTTATGAAAAAAAGTAGGAGAGAAAATGAATACTCCTCTAGACCTATATATAGGGCATTTCCAACATCTTTCATACAGATGAAGGAAAACCTTAAATATCATTAACTCTACATAGAATTCAACAATTTTTCAACTCGATCCTTATTTAATATATATAATACTAAATAAAAACAAAGTTAACACAACAATAATTGAAGGGTAAAATTATACATTCACATTAAAACTTTAATGAGATGCCTTATAAATAGGACTAGAAAAATTATTCTCTCTTTGTCTTATATGTAGGACCAGAGGTGTATAAAATATATGAGAGAGAATGAGTGAAAAATATAAAATAGAATGTGTAATAAATGATTATATGAGAAAAATAAGTTGTTAGTGAGGATAATTATTATAAAAATATCTATTTAATAGGGGTAGAAAAGAAACAAGTAGTTTAAATTTTGAGACAAGAAAAGAAAGTTGCTTGTATGTACTAAGAATCAAGCATAACAAACAGAAAATTATTTATAAAAAGGACTGGAGGGAATAGTAAAAATGATATATATATTTTTTTAAATATATTAATCATATTTCTTAATTATCTTATTTTCTCTCCACTTTGATTATTGTTGTAGGCGCATTACTAATGATAAGTTAGAAAAAAATTGACAAGTCTAACAATAAATCTTATATTTCCGATAAAGATAATTTTTTAAATGTGTTATATTCAGGATTGGAGGCAGTATAAACATTGTAAATTAGGCAGGACCAAGTTTGGGGACGATGTCCCAATCACATGAGTACATGTTGAGGGAGAAACAAGATGGGGAAGAAATTTATAGGCGGAAAAAAAAAATGATGGGAAAGAAATTTTCCAACCAATCATACCATCATTATTCGACAACCTCTGTAATTATGATGTCTGTGGACAAAAGCTAGACACGTCACAAGTTTGCCTCATTCTCCATTTTTAACGAGGGAGGAGGCTTTTCTCAGTATCCTTATTCTCAGGATCTTTCAGTATCTGATCCCAACCATTGATTTGCTTTAATTTTGACATATACTCCCTCCGTTTCTATTTATAGGACCTTGTTGACTTTTTTGGAGAATCCTAAGAAAATCCTAATAAAGTTAATTACATTACTTTAAGATATTAAAGTTTGTTGTTTTTCTTCAAATTATGTTATTTGACTTATGAACTACTATATAATATAATAAAACACAACATATTATATTATTAAATAATGTAATTAACTTTCTTAGGATTTTTTAAGATTCTCCAAAAGGGTTTTATAAATAAGAGCAGAGGGAGTATTAATATATGATCTAAAACTACTCCAAAGTTTTAAAGCTCACTTCTAAAAATCAATATTATTCATATTAGCTATTTATCCTGTACTAATTAAAACTTTTCCATTAGCTAAAAAAATGACGTTGCATCCATACACAGTTACATTTGTATTAATGAAAAAAAGGGGACATGGAAGTGGGTGGCCAAAAAAAAAACAAGGCAATGACACACATGGTACCAATATAATATTATATTGATCTTACAAAGAGAGAAGGCCAATGAATAATTTTTGGGACGCATAGTGAGGGAATAATGGAGAATGAGTTTTTCAAAAAAAAAAAAAATATCCTGAAGATCTTATGTAGAGTTATAGACACACCCATTCTTTGAACATGTGTTGGAAAGAAAAAGTACCAAGGCAAGACTCACAGACGACCACGAGTTTGGAGGAAGAACCGGATAAAGAGGTGAAGAACGTTATACAGGTGTGGGAGCTTCATAAAAAAAGGAAAATTTGTATTGAAGTATTAAATAAAAGACTTTACGTTAAATAGGTCCCGTGTAGGAAATTTATTACTGTTAGATCTTAAGGTTGTTAATATAGCCCCTGGGGTTGGCTATATTAATAACACCAGGGTTGTTAATTGGAACTTAACAGTAATAAATTTCTTAACTTGAGACTTGAGAAGAGTATATTTTTTTCACGGGACTTATTTGATGTATATTTCTTTATTTAGGACCTAAGTGTAATTTTCCCTAAAAATAATTATATGGAGAAAAGAGAAAGAATGGATACTACACCTCAAGTTGGAATCCGGAAGTGAAATAGGAAGAAAGATAAAAAGAAAAAAAAATGTTTTGAATATATATTTACATAAATATCCTCACAAGCAGCCACGTTGATGGGAGGGAAATGGGGTAATAAATATATGCGCATACACACACACACACACATATATATATATATATTGGAAACAAGATGCAATGATATTAAATAAACATAAAGTTTACATATTACACACACATTCACCAGAGCAAGAAGGGAGAAAGAGGGTGGATTGACTTGGAGGGGTAAATAAATGTAAGTACACACTCACTCTCACACGCACACACTACAGCAAATGAAAAGCAGGTATCACTAAACTCTATACAACTATTAACAGATGATAAGTATATAAAAAAAGAATTTTAATATAAAATCTACTGATATGCTATCCTATCTTGCAGAAATATCAAATAAGAAGGGAGAATCAGAAGGAGATGGTGGATATGTTTGAGAAGAGGAGAATCAAGAATAAAGAGTAATTGAAAGATAGATTCTTAGAGCGTGAGGTGGCAGCAATATATATTAGTGGGAAAAGTCCATTAAAATACCATATAAATTTGTAAAACTCAAAAATGGTTGTTAACATTTTAAAAGATATTAAAGTATTTGGACCAAATTGAGTTTTTTAAATTGGCTGGTGTGAATAATAGCGTAAATAAGAAGATTCATAATGTGATTAATAAATCCGTCATGATCATTCTCTCTCTCTCTCCTCTGTCAGTAATGGTCAATCTGACGCTCACACTAACACCCGCTGACGCACAGTGACAAAGGAGAGAGGGATATTTGAGAATGGCATGGACACTAGTAGAAATAATAAGACTCGTAACGGAATTAATAAACCTGTCCTGATCACTGTCTCTCTCTCTTGTCACATTTACAAAACCCAATTTAGTTCATAATACCTTAGTGTCTTTTTAAAATATTATCAGTCTGTTTTTTAGTCTTTTAAGTTTTAAAATTTCAGAAGGTATTTAATTAAAATTTTTCCCATATTAATAGGGTTAAAAAAAAGGTGGATCCACGCAAGGAAAATAAAAGCTATCATAGAAGATATGTTACACAAATCTTTACGATATTTGAAAGTTGATGCACGCGGCCTAAGATAGAAATAACAAACCTAAATATATCTATTAAAAGGAAGCAGCCATGAAGGAAAAAAAAAAAAGGAGAAGAAAGGATGGACAGAAAAAAAATAATCCTGACCTAATATCCCAATATATATTAGGACGGGCTGGCGGCATAGAAAGGAAGAGATCAAGGACAGCAGTGAAGGGCACGAATAGCAGCGCATTCGGAGATATTGAAGACGAAGGCAACTGAAACAATGTGGAATTTTTTTTAGGCTAAAATAATATATTTAGGCTGGAATAGTATTTTTGGGTAGACTGAGTGTCGTACCCTGATATTTTTTGAGGTTCAGATGAGGTATTTCAGATGAACTAAAGGCTTTAGTCTGTAGAGAACTGAGAGATCTCACAACAATTGAGGTGAAATTCGGGGAAAGTCTTATGTGCAAAGAAAAAAAGTTTTGGAAAGTTTTGGGTCAAAATGCGGACAAGTTTGAGGTCCCAGAATCTCCCATAGTGGTCTTGCATATAGTATATGGCGTCTAGAATAATGTAGAATGATCAAAATAATTTTTGGAGGTCTGAGAAAAATTTACGGGATGTGTGAATATTTTGGCCGAACCAGGTTTTCAGCCATAGCAGATATTTAAGGACCTCAATGTTCTGGAAAGGGAATTGAGAAAATTAGTATGTTATTTTGGAAGAACTATAAAGTTGGTTACAGGCCAGGAAAAAATCTAAAAGTATCAGTTGAAATTGCTGAAATCGGTTAATTGCCGAAAAATGGATTTTTTGATAAATTTATTTTAGGAGTTTTAGACATCCAAAAATCGCAAAATTTTAACAATAGCCTCCTGGTATTTTTATGGATTTACTGTGAATTTTTTGGGTGACTACAGAATTTTTTAGAATTTCCCAATTTTTCGGACCGACAAGACAGAATTATCAGTAAAATTTGAGACTAATAAACCCCCTGGGCTCCACAAAACGTGGCTGCACTTTTCTTAACCAAGAAGGCAGCTTGAAGGTTGTGGAAGGATATGGAAAATGGTGGAAGGACACGTGTCGCATTTAGGTTTAAAGCAGTGTGAACACAACAATTTCAGAAATTCCCAACATGTCTTAGAGCCTTCCTATAAATACCCCTTCCCCCGTCTTCCCTTCACGCCATTCCTCTCCCTCTTGGAGCTCTTCCATCCATCTCTTAAAGAAGCCTCTTCTGGTGGAAATTCTGGCGGTCCAAGCACAACCTTCAGTCCAAGTAAGTTCCAAATCCCTCCCTCTTGTGAATTCCTTTATTTTTCGAACAATTATTAGAGTAGTTAGGAGGAGGTTCTGTCCAATTGGGCAGGCCTAGATAGTAAACCTAAGGGAAGATTCTGTCCAATTATATAGGCCAAAACAAGCCTTCTAAAGGGGAAGTGCTGCCAATTGTTTCGGACCAGGATAATCTTTCCTAGGGGGAGGTGTTGTCCAACTGTCTTGGACTAAAATAGCCTTTCTTAGATTGAGGTGTTGTCCAATGGTTACGGACTAAGATAGCATTTCCTAGGGGGAGTGATGTCCAACGTCCCGGATAGAACTAGGAATTTCTAAGGGGAGGTGCTACCCAACTGTCGGGAGGTCTAGTGGGCACATCTAAGGGGAGATGCTGCCTAACTATCCTAGTCAAGGCAATGGGGATGGGCTAGCAGCAAGGGACCCGGGTTGCTCAGGGTGGACAGTAGAGAGGTGTCGCTAGGGGATGAATACGGTACAGGAAAGGAAAAGAACTCGGTCCAGGTAGTAGGGAACTAGGACCTATAGGGATACAAGAAAGGAAGGGTGGTAATATACCGATAGGGGCATTCAGTAATACCATTTATTATGGTCTGTACAGGTATTATAGAGAGGCATACTAGTAATCTAGTAGCGCTAGAAACAGTGAAACAGAGCCTGTACACTGTGCGAGGAGTATACGGTAGTAAGAATCTCTATCTTAGACCTGTATTGCTTTGTGTTGTTTGCCATTTGTTTTATGCTTGTATGTTGTGTTCTAGTTGTGTTAGCCTGTATGCATGAAAAGTATGACTCCCTATTTATGCCTTGGCTGTTTATTTGAGTTTGGGTTGAGTCACGTGTAGCTACCGGTACACAGTATATGCTGAAAGAGAGGGCACTAGAGTTAAAATATGAGCATTACTTATAGCATAACATTCATTGCACTACATAGTTTCTGGTTATGATTCTGCTACTGAAGTTTCCTAAGAAACCTTACCCTCTTCACAATGCAGGTCAAAGTTCGGAAAAAGGTAGGACAAGGGAACGAGCTTAGAGATAGAGTTATATTTTCCTATTTCTTGGTATGTAATTATGTACAATATGATCAATGAACTCTCTGGATTCTGGTTTTGTGCCTCTGTTAATGAGAAAAGGTGTTCCTCTGTTATGTCTATGTCAAAAATTTTAATTTCTTTGTTTCAACATACGGACATGTCAGTGGTTCTAAAGGCCACTGTAAGGTAAGATAAGGGTCCTGAAAAGTGGGATGCTTCGGCAACAGTGCGTTCAAATGGTTTTACTTCTTCTGTAAGAGTAGCAAGATGATAAATAGAGCAAAAAATCCTTTGTTTTTCTTTCTCTTGAATCTAAATATTATCTTGATTATTATGAATTTTCTGATAGTCATGTGTGGCTAATTTATTTTAGATTTAGAGGAGTTATGAATTTATTTGCATCTTAGATTTAATTTCCCACGAAGTAATTATAGTTAATTTATTTTAGTTTTCTTAATCTTACTTTTTTTATTATAACTTTTTGATTGACCATCATTAAGTATATTTTAGGGTTTTAGGGTTGAACTTGACGAAGGGAACCTTGAATAGACCTTAAGATTAAGGAGTATAGAATTACGCTTTAGTCTAATTTGCCTATAGAATAGACATATACCGATAGGATCCACATAATCAAATTAGAGTGATTCCAGACTTTAATTGTGCCTACTATAATTTTGTGAGACAGTACATGATTAATTAAGGTAGGGATATAAATAAACTGGCATGCATTCATAAACAACAATCCTCTAGATTAGTTGATGAAATTAATCCTTAATTAATTTAGTGGGGATAAAAGTCTAAATCAAGATTAGTGACTCTAGGTTAGATAAAGAGTTTCTGTTAATTTTATTTCCTTTAGAATTTTAATTACAAATTAGATTTGCTTGACTTAAACAAAATTTAAGATTTTAATATCTAAAAATTAATTTTCTTGATTTCTTGTGGAAATGATACTCTACTTATTATTTTATTACTTGATACAACCCGCGCTTCTAGAGTCTTAGGCTCTACAATAAATTTTTTCTTATAAAAAATATCACATTTGAAAACATTGAGGAACTGTTGAGGAAGAGCAAACAAAGAAAAAGTGTTGGATGGAAGGAACATAGAGTAGAGAATGAAAGATAGAAAAATAAATCTGTGTGGAGTAGCGGTGTGAGAGTGTGGAAAGATTGGGAAGAAAGAGGCTTTATATATAGTAGTAGTTTTAGGGTTTGAGACCTATTAAAATAATATTTTTTTAAAAAAATAATTTCACAGCATTTTTTGTTTAATATTACTTTTCAATAATAAGATAACTTACACACATACCCATATATTATTTTAAGGAGGCCTTTCATTTATATTAATTTACTTGATAGAGTAATTAGTTTAATTTACGAATAAATATAAATGATAGGGTAGAACACATTTTTATATAAATTTATTTATTTTCTTAATATAATTAGTTATATTAGTTATGCATATCCTTACGAGCCTGTTTGGTTCAAATCCATTACACCCTGCAGTGCAATGTAATGGTAATTCGATACAATACTAATTACATGGCAAGTATTTGGTTAGATTTTTCAAACAAGGTCCAATGATTTTTATTAATAATTATTTAAAATTAATATATCACACAAAGTCTATTTTACCCGTAATATAATCTTTGTAGTAAAATAGTAAAGAGTTATTGTATAGCAATAGTGATTATGGTGAAGGAGGAGGTGGCGGCGACAATGATGGTATAGGAGAATTAGGTGGCGATGACACTGGTGGAGGAGGAGGAGGTGGGGCGACAACATTAGAGGTGGAGGTGACGGCAGCGGGGGAGGAGTAGGTGACGAGGATGGTGGAGAAGAAGGAGGTAGGAGAGACGGCGGTGGAGGAGGAGCAAGTGGTGGTAACGGTGGAGGAGGAGGAGTGGGGGCATGGTGGAGGTAGCGGCGACGGTGGTAGAGGAGGAGCAGGTGGCAGCGATGATAGAGGAGGAGCAGGTGGCGGCGACAATAGTAGAAGTGATAGCGACGACTGTGGAGGATAAGTAAGTAGTGGTGACGAGGGGCAGTAGGAGGAGGTAAGGGCACGGTGGAGGTTGTGGTGGTGATGGCGGCGACAACGATAGAGGAGGAGTAAGTGACGGTGGCAACGGTGAAGGTGGCGGTGATGACGATAGAGGAGAAGCAAGTGGCAGCGACATAGGAAGAGGAGGAGGTGGCAGTGACAGTGGTAGAGGTGGCGGCGATGGCAATGGAGAAGCAACAGGGGACATCGAAGATAAAATAGGAGAAGGTGGGGGCAACAATGGTGGAGGAGGTGGTGGCGACAAAGATGGAGGAGGAGCAGGTGGCAACAATGATGTAGGAAGAGGTGGTGGGGGCAACAACAGTGGAGGTGGCGGTGATGGCTGTGAAGGAGGAGTAGGTGGCGGCGACGTTGACAACGGTGAAGGTAGTAGTGACAGCGGTAGCAATGGTGAAGTGGTAGTTGCCGGGGTAGAGGAGGAGGAGGTTGTAGCAACGACAGAGGAAGAGGAGGAGGTGGTGGTGGATATGGGATAGAGGAGGAGGAGGAAGTAGCGACGGTGGAGGAAGAGGATGTGATAGTGGAGATGGTAGTGGTAGGGGAGGCAGTGAGGTGCAAGAGGAGGTGGTGGCAGCAGTGGTGGTTATGATGTGGTATGGCAAGTAACATGAAACAAGTGAAACAAAGAAAATGAAACTAAAGGGTAAATTATATTTTTAAAACTATGCAATAGGATGGTAATGAGGATTTATAAGAGGAGGTATGAATGAGGATTACCATGGTTTTGGTAATCATCATTATCATGGTAAACTCTATTACCATGCTAAAGAGCAACCAAACACTTTTATCTTAACAATACAATCATGATTACAATTGCAGGCATGCAATGAGATTGAACCAAACGAGCTCCACAATCATGGTAGGTGAATTTCTTATGTATGCATGGAACAGGTAATTATTAACGTGAAAGATTTGTAGGCAAAAAAATTCCTTGAAAAATTGGAGCAATTTACTTTTTATACATAATCCATATTTGTTTCATCCATCATTTTTTATCATTAAAATATTGATTCAAGAAATAAAATTATTTATATTAGGGAAAATGACACTTAAATACCATGTGAAATTGCAAAACCCAAATTGGTCTGTTAACATTTCAAAAAGACACTAAGGTACCATGGACCAA
>JBAGKO010000003.1:18009613-18031838 GCA_037177275.1 Acacia concinna | reverse complement strand
TTCTTCCATACAAGATTTTCACAGTGCAATAAAGTACAATCAACCAAAAGCTACCTCCTTTCCTTCAATCTTTCACGACGTCGGTGGAGTTGAATGACCCAAAACCTTCAACCTTTAACCCTTAATGACAACGACGACGCCGAAACTGTTGAGCCTTGGCGATATGAGGTGGTTGCTGCACAGAAAAGAGCATAACGGAGCTAGCATCCGGTATTTCTCAATGACAGAGATGAGAGAGCTTGAGACACGGCGGAAGAAAAAATGGAAACCGAGGGAAAGTAAGCCATCGCGCGACTGTGGTCTCTGTTTCTCACTTTTTCATTTTCAAATTCAATTCTTTCCTTCTGTGCCGAGTGCTAACGTTATTAAAAAAATAAAACAAACTATACGACGTCATTTCAAGCTGTTGTGGAAAACAAAAAAAAATGTAACCCCGAGTCTACCCACTAACTCGGCCGAGTTTGGCCGAGTTGGCCGAGCCAACCCAAGGTTACTTGTGACCCCGGGTTGCTCTTCAACCCGGACCAGTTTTGGCGCCGGTTTGGTCCGAGTTTAACTACAATGGCTGTTAGTATCTATTTAAGGGAGAATGTCATATGCTATGGCAGAAAAAATAGGACTACATAATTGTTAGGAATGGCGATGTCAGCATTTAAAAGCAGTATTCCATTATGCATGGTGACAATAAGTAACCTAAGGAAACATTAAACTAGTTGAAATGTTTTTTTAATATTCTCAAACCGGTATTCGAAGCCTTTTAACTACCTAAAATGTTTAATTAAGGGCAAAAAGACAAATCTGACTAAAACCAATTTAACACTTGATTGATAAATTCTTGTATGAATATAGTTTGCTACATTATTTATGGTCTAACCACGTAAAATACAACAATATGGGCAATTTTAATCTTTGTTGGTTGCTAATATACTTCACATTATTTATTTTTCTTAAAAAATAAATCCTTTAATTAAGATTTCGCGACTAACAAAAAATAAATATTGTGAAATATATTAATTTTATTAATATGCTAGCTAATATTTAGGAGGTATCAAATTAGCTCATAAGTTGTTATATTTTAATAGGTTAGACCACAAATGATGTGGCATACTAGATTCACACAAAAAATTATCTAAAATTAAGAAAAGGTTAAACTTCTAATTTGGTGCAATGTTATCTCTAAAGGTCCAAAATTGTTGTGCCGTGGCTCCAGTTATCAACCTTTAAAATTACAAACAATTATGATCCTCAAAATTACAAACAGATTCTCTTTATAATAACTTAATACCAGTTAAGTCCTAAAGGACTACAGTGTAGTTTATTCCAAATGTTAAAAAAAGAAAGCCAAAGTATTATCGACCAACTTTAACCTGCTGACGATCAATAATCGGATCACCATAACAAGCAGCAGTGCTGGTACCAAATTTACAAAATACGATTTTTATTAATAATATTTTCTCAAAATTTTAATGTTATCTGTCAAACTTCAAATATTAACACTTTGGTATTTAGTAACTTAAGTATGATTATTATTTGCAAGTTTTCACTTGCAATTTACACATCAAGCTTTTGGGTTTATAATTAGTCGTCATACTAGTTTATATGTTTATATTTTATAATTAAATAGGTATAGATTTTGAGATATATTTAGTTAGATTGATTGATATTACATCTATTTAATTATCTTTTATAGATTCTTTTCCATCCTTTAATTAATTATAAGGTATAAAAAAATTTAGGCAGAAAATCTATCCATATCTTAGTTTTATTATGCAGGAGATAATATAGGATGAAACAGAAAAGAGGAAAAAAAAAAAGAGAATGGGTCCCACAGCAACAATTCAAGAGGTGAATTGAGATTGTGGTAGCAAAATATATTAATTGGGTAAAAAAAATACGTGGCCCACGCAAGGAAAGTAAAAGTTGTGGCAGAAGATATGTATGCATATCTTTAAGAGATTTGAAATTGATACGTGCAGCCCAATTGGAACAAAACTGAAATATAGGATATAAATGAAGATAATTAATTTGCCTATATAGACATATACAATATAATTAAATTAGAGTGATTCCGGACTTTAATTGTACTTTTTATAATTGTGTGAGTCATTACATAATTAATTAAGGTAAGGATATACATGAACCGACAAGCATTTATAGACACTAGATTAGCTCATGAAATTAATGCTTAATTAATTTAGTAGGAATAAAAGTCTAAATTAACAAATAAGGGATTAGTGACTCTACGTTGGTTTAGACCTAAGAAGTTTTCATTAATTTTATTTTCCTTTAGAATTTTAATTATAAATTAGATTCGCTTGACTTAAACAAAATTTGACAATTTAATATCTAAAAATTAGTTTTCTTAATTTCTTGTGGGATGGCCTGTGCACTTGCGGAGTCTTAAGCTCTACAATAATTTTTGCCTATCACTAATTTAATTTACAACTCAATTCTGGCGAAAGGAAAAATATAACTCAATTAGTGTAAAACACATGTTGACAGATAAATCTAGGAGATTTATGTTATTATATACTACCTCTTGGTATAAGAGCTAGTTAACTAATTTGAGTAGAATTAGATCAATAAGCAAATCAATTGCGTTAGATATTATTTGTAACAAATATGTGTTGGTTTTTCTAATTTATTATATTTCATAACAACTATTATCAGATAGAAACTCCTTAATTTATGCAATCAATTGTGATAAACTTTAGCAAAAAATTGTATATTTGGGGGATGGAATTGATTGAAATCTTATATTTATAACCAAATCCACACTCAATGAGCTCTTATATTAAAGATCAAAGGTAATATTAAGTATTATTAATTAAAATAATATTTTTAAAGACAAAAAATATTTTTAATTACTTATTAGGAAGCGTCCATGATGGTAATTTGACTATGGGTTAGTTTTTCTTTAAAGTTCGTCGAAATGGTATTTTAGTCTTTTGCGTGGACAACAAAGCAAACATACTGATCTTTAATTGGGATTTAATCGATATCAAATTAAAATAAGAGTTACTTGTAAATTTAAGCGTACTTATTTGTAATTTTTAAAGGTATTTATCTGTTTTTTTTTTTCAATTGCTAACCTTCAAATTCATTGTTTGATACAATATTTGGCTTCAGGTAATAACATTCCACCCACTTAAAGTTAAGAGCAAAAAGTCCCAATATTTTTATAAGCATATATATATCTTTCTATTCTAATAGAGGCAATCATATTCAAGGCATTATTGGCTGCTAAATGTAATCATTTTATTTTTTGGAGGCAGAGATTTCTAGCTTGAAAGAATGTGCTCTAATTCTTAATAAAGCTATCATGAACAGTAAGCATGTGTGTGTACTATTTAAAGTTGTTAAGAGGGAAGGAAAAGGGTGTATATATGCAGTGATAGCAAGAGTTGAGGAGAGAGAGAAGTAAAGGTGAGAGCAGAAAATTGCAGGAATGAAGAAAACGCGAAGAGAATCTCTCATATTTGTGGGCTTATTATTATACCTGATTACCTTAACTCAGTCTGCACCTGTATCCATACCAATAGGAGTGATTCTGGATTCGAATTCATCACTTATCAACACCACTCTCAACATCGCGCTCCAAGATTTCTATGCCACACATGATTCATATACAACCAGAATCCACCTTCTTTTCAATAAATCTGAAAACGATCTGGAAGCAGCTTCTGCAGGTATCACTACAACTACTTCTCCTATATGTAACATTGATGATGATTTTTAGGTTTAGTTTTTTAAAAAGTTTGTCGAGTTGTTAGAAGTTTGTGCGTTGTTCTTTTACCGTGTTTCTCTTTGTTGATCATGGAAATATAATTCCTCAACACAGACTAATTTAGATTCAGGGTTTTTTTTTTTTAAATTTCTTTCAGCTAAATTTGAAGTCGTTGGTTGATATTCTTCATAATTTTTAATGTTAAATTCGAACCTAAAACTTTTACATGAGTGCGTCTAGTTCAATGAAGGGAGGGAAGGCGAGGGAAAAGAAGGCCGATATTATGAGCTTTGTTTAGTTACGAGGGAGGGGAAGAGGGGAAATTTTTTTGTTTGGTTTAGGGGCAGAGCTAATTATAAATTGATAAACAAGTCCTTATAATTCTCTTTACATTCTCTTCTTCTCTTTTTGTACTATTCATATCAAAGTTATTATTTTCTATTTTCTAATTTTTGAATATCAAAACCATTAATTCTTTTACTTTATTAAGATAAAATGTTTTTATATGTATTTTTAAAGCAGATTTTATTAACTAATTTAATTTCTCATTAACTTTAAATATTACTCCCTCAATACCAAAATGTAAGAAACAAACGTCACACTTACTCCGTCTCACCATATAAGAGACATTTGAAGAATGTTTTATACTTTAAGTCTTCTTTTTCAGTTTTACCCTTATTGAATATCAATGTATTAATGCTTGTGTTGACAGTAAAAGTTATCATTTTCAAAGAAAAAAGAGAGAGGTAGGAGAGAGAGAGTGGTGGACTCTAATAAGGGCATTCCCTCTCTTAATTCATATCTCTTTATTAAAAAGAGTATTTAGTAAAAATGATTAATAATTCTGACATATTTATTATTTTTAACTGCTACTTCAAATCATTGAGATTTAATTCAACATCTCTTATAATTTAGCACAAAGAGAGTAATAGAGAATTATTTCTTATTAAATATGATGGTGGAGATGGTATTATAGAAAGAAAAGAATAAAAGGGATTTTATTCAAGATCTCTGATGCAGGAGCTTCGTTGCTTTAATAACGAAGTTCCCCACTTTGATTTGGCCACCCACTTCTCATTAGCTCAACAAAATCTCCTCGCTATCTTCTTCCGTTCCCAGTCGCCAACTCCAGCCATCCTCCTCCTTCTGTCGTTACCATTACAGATCTGAGTTCTGAGATGCTTCTATGTATGGCAGCTTGAGGAGTAGGGTTAAAGTTTCAAAAACTCATATATTTGTTAACTTTTTACAAGTTTCAAAATTTAATAGAAACTCATATAATTTTAATTTTATTTTTTTAACTCAGTAATCTTGTAATTAAGCAGCTTGGCATCAAATATATATGGAAAATGTGAGTGCGATCATCGGACCTCAAAACTCAGAGCAAGCAAGGTATGTTGTAGAATACGGTGACGCTGCTAAGGTACCTGTGATTTGGTTTTCTCCATCTGGTCCTTCTATGTTGCCCCCTCGTACCGGATTGTTCATCCACTCCAACTCCACCAGAAGCCATTGCTCTCAGTTCGAAGCTATAGCAGCCATTATCAAAGCTTATAACTGGCAGTCTATGATCCCCATTTATGAAGATCCTGAATACGGCTATGACCTAATTCCATGTCTCTCTTATGCCTTGCAAGACATGGACACTCGAGTGCCTTACATAAGTGCCATCAGTCAAAATTTCACAGATACTCAAATCATTGACGAGCTTAACAATATCACAGACAAGCGAGCACATGTGTTTGTTGCCCATATGACAGTAGAGCTTTGGTCAAGACTAGTGGAACATGCAAAGAATGCAAGGCTGATTGATAAAGGATACGCGTGGATACTTACACAAGGCCTTTCTTCTGTGCTAAATCCTACTGCTTTAAATATGACAGCCCAGGGCTACATGGATGGTGCTTTGGGTGTGAAGCCATTATTGAATGATTTCAACATAACGAAGCGCATTGCATTATCAAAAACATTAATGTCTAAGTACGGTAAAACCCTGTCTCTAGATGGCCTCTGGGCTTATGACACTATCACAGCATTGGCTAATGCGGTAGAGAATGCCAGCTTGGTCAATTATAACGTTACAAATGGAGGAACGCGCTCTGAAACAGATCCAAGACTTAAAAGATCAATTCTGGAAACTAATTTCTCAGGACTGTCAGGGAATTTCAATTTCAATTTGACGTTACCATTTGAAGTATACAATGTCAAAGGCCAAAGAGAAAGGATCACTGGATATTGGAGGCCCGAAATAGGCCTTGTTCAAAATGACAGTGTTGTAGTTGAATGGCCGGGTAACACAACGGAGAGACCAGCAAAGTTGAAAGTTGGGGTCCCAAAAGCACATTTTACTCAATTTGCTAACGTTAGTGAAGAAGGGCAGAATGTATCAGCCACCGGTTTTGCTGTTGAAGTATTTAGAAAAGCAGTTGAGCTTTTGCAATTTCAGTTACCTTATGAGTTTGTGCCCGTGGACAACAGTAATGGATATGACGGCCTTCTCTGCAACATCACAGACAAGGCAAGTTTTCATTCATTTATGTTGTTTTCAATTGTTTTACTTGTATCATATTTTCTCTTTCTCAGCATGATATTGATATAGTTTCATTAGTAGTTTAATTTTCCCCCCAGAAACTTGGATACACTCAACATCCTAGGAAATGCTCACGGACGGAACTAGAAATTAACATTGAAAAGGGGGTCCAAATGTACAACGTAACTAAAAAATTTAAGGGGACAAAGATAAATTTGTTTCAAAAAATTAATACAATCTACATGTATAATCCATGTATATTACAAACGTGCAAAATTTTTAGATGGGACAGCTGGGTGTGTCCCTGGATGTGCGAGATATTAATTGTCTTGATTTTTACACTTAAGTAATTGATATCATTAGTGAGCAAGCATGCTGGCCTCAAACAAGAGCACACGCATGTAAATATACGTAGGCATTAATTTCCAACACTTATTCCGTGTATGAAAATGCTGCAGAATGTTGATGTTGATGTTATAATTGGAGACATTACAATTGTAGAAAATCGCACAGATTGTGTTGATTTCACAATGCCGTATTTAGATTCAAGCGTGTCCATGGTGGTAAAGGTGAGGTCTGACTCCAAAAATGGGTGGATCCTTCTCGAGCCTTTTGATTGGAAACTCTGGTTAATTCTTGGCGTAGTATTTGTGGGCGCTACTGTTATTGTAATTATATTGGAAGGAAGAAAAACAAAGGATGATGCTAAGAGCAAATTCAAAGACTTTATCCGCAGCCCCTTCCTTGTTTACATGAGCGGTGAGTTCCATTCTGTTGCACGCTATTGATTATATTCCTATTTTTTACATAATCTCGTAAAATTTATGAAGTTATTAACATTTTTTCATTAACATATCTCTTGGTATAGAATTATATATGGTGAAGAGGAACTTGGGAGAGAGGATAAGAGTTTGCTTAGTTTATGTGAATAGTAACTGGTAGACGTTTTGATGATTTGCAGATATTGGGTCTTTGAAAAGTGGCAAGTCTAAATGGGTGGTGACAGTGGTCATGTTTGTGTTGAGCATAGCAATGCAAGTTTACACAGCAAATTTAACAGCAAATTTATCAGAGAGGACAGCAACAAAGCCATCTTCATGGAAGGACTTGCAAGAGATTAAAAGGAACAATAAGTCAGTGGGATATCAAAAAAATTCCTGGGTGAGAGAGCTTCTTATTGACCAAATAAAATTTAAAGAGCATCAGTTAGAGGCTTTAGAAAATCATACAGAGTACGAAAAAGCATTATCAAATGAAAACAAAAAAGGTGTCACTACTGTTGATGCTATTTTTGATGAAACTCCTTATCTCATGCTCTTGCTTTCCAATTGTTCTTCTTGCAAGATGACTGGACCGATCTATAAGGCTGGTGGATTTGCCTTTGTGAGTACTCTTCTCTCCTCCATTATAAACATTGTATTCCTTTTGGCCTATAAAACTTTGATGATGTACAATGTTGTGCGTATTTTCAGGCATTCCCAAAGAATTCTACATTGGTCTCGATTTTTTCGACTGCAATATTAGAATTGACTCAAAATGTGTCGGTCTTTCGTGACATGAAGAAGAGCATACATTTACCGATTTCCGTTGACAAATCTGAATACAGAAGTGATGTTGAGATGCGAAGTTTGACAACAGATGACTTTGGAGGCTTTTTTCCGATAGTATACTCTATTTTAGCTCTCTTCTTCACTATTTCAGTTCTTAAAGTTCCATCTATCGCTTTGCTGCTGAAAAAGGTTCCATTTATCATGTTGATTCTGGAAAAGGTTACATCTATAGCTGTCTGGTTACATAACAGATTTGTTTCTTTTTTAAGTCCCTCCGGCGGAGTTATTATCATTAAAAGCTAATTAAACATGTAAAATGATGAAGCAGATTTTCTCATAATCTCTTCTCTCATTTTCTTCTCAATATTCCATTTCAACCTTTAAATCAAAAAAATACAAGGTCTTTCTTTCACTTATCTCTCAGAATCTGATGGTTGAGATGGGATATTGAGCAGAAAATGAGAAAAAAAATATTAAGAGAACCTAAAATTAGTATGTTGTGTTTGCGTGCCTTACTGTGAATAGTCCATGTGTAAGAATAAGGTTATGAATAGTTACAAGTTTAAAACCTTTTGATTGTAAATGGGGAAAATCCTTGCCTATCCTATCTGTTATTTTGAAATGAATAGCTCTTCAACTCCTCTCCTTTCTCTCTTATCTTCAGTAGCGTGTTATTATTATTATTCTTTTTTTTTTGACACTGGAATTTAGAATTTCTGGAGCCCACGGTAAGAATGTGAATTACTACTCTTTAGTACATTGGAAAGGTGAACTTCCTTTTTCGGACAAAGAAACACAAGTTTATGTCTTGGCCCTCCAAAAATTTGCCCTGGAATGGCATCCTCAAACAAATATTCTAAGCCTATACATAACCTCAATTCAACCTGATATAATTTCTCACCCCTCCAGAGCCTTTAAAAAGCTTCCAATCTAGACAAACTATATTAGCCTAGCTTACTTAGAATAGTTAACCCATGTACTTTTAAAGCCTTAAGTTGCTCTGAAACACTTATGTCACTCTACCCATGTTGAGCTTTCTACTATCCATAAAATCATAGTTATGACAAAATGTGTTACACCCCACTTTCTAATGCATTACCATACTCCATTATGACCCTTAGAACCATTAGTAATGACTTTAAGTTGAGAAAACAATGAATAAAAATTTTTAGTTATCGGGTTACTAATCACCCAGCCCTTATTTTCAACCAACTTTGAAAAATCATAATTAATTCTAGAAAAATCAGAATGAGGTGATTCCAAGTTCGTTAGAAAGCTCCTACATTCCTCTTTAAGGAAAAAAATAATGCAAGCCCTAATTGCATAAAAATCAGCATGTGGATGCTCTAAAAAAAGTACTGTTCATATGGTCAAAAAGCACTATTCATTTGATCATTTTTTCATTTTCTTTGATTTTTGGCCTAACTTTGAGAAAGCTTAACTTTCTTTGCAAAGCTCTGAATGACATGATCTACTACTCTATTTGCAGCTAAAAATACACTCTATTAGCATGCAAAGGCTCGTGGTCAAACTCAATCATTCGCTTAAAATATAGCCAACCCAAATTTACACCAAAAACAACCAAGAACTAAGTGCAAATTGACCACAATCACAATATCATACCAATTTCACTTTCCTCTCGAAGTTCATGCAATTTCAGTAGCATAACAACTATACCATAGCATATCCCAAAATGTACATCATATCACAGTAGCATACAAACAACAAACCAAAGTTCCCAGAATCTCAGGATATATGTATATACATATACAGTCATCCAAACAGTTCCCAAAAGCAATATAGGAAACAATATATGATCATCACATCCTTTCCTTGCCTTTGCCTCCCATGGAACATTCACCTGCATTTTCAGAGAGGGTAAGGTTTCTTGGGAAACGTTAGTAGCATAAGAATCCACAACCAGTAACAGTATAATGCAATATCAGTTATGCTATATGTCATGCTTTAATACTCATCTAGTGCCTCTCTCAGGCACCTATTATATACTAGGAGGATGCACGTGACTCAACCTCTATCACAAAGCCAGACATATAAGCAGGGAGTTGTACATTTCATCACATAACATGCTTGCTTAACCATAATATAAAACTGTCCTACCCTTTAAGTTAAGGTCAGATATTCTCTCTACCAATTACGCCTCCTCTTGTAGTTGCAATATGTCCTACCCTTTGCTTCTGAAACTCTTGGATCATGATTCTGGAATGTTCATATACAAACCATAATGCATAAACATCAATGTATGCTACATGACATAACCAAGGACCCTTCCATCATGAAAACAAGATCCTGATTTATCAAGTCAATCAAACAATTGCAAAGGTTAACCCACACAATTTTAACCACTGAATTCATTTGTGACATCCATTCAATCAAAATCACATCCCAACCCTATTAACACCCCTTAGCCGAAACACCCACACAATAGGGCTCAAAAATATTTTCTTCAATACAATGCTTCCACATGTGTTCTTATAACCTATCCTCATGTAAAACAATATTCTGAACACAATGGAATCATTAGATCAATGAAAATCAAGCTCTAACACACCCTACATGGTCAGGCCAAAACATTAACCCATTTCCCACACATGTGATTTCAAGTCAACTCAAGCATACACACCTTGTTCTAGCCTTTTTCAATGCTTTTAACCATAAAACAATTTCAAAACTCCCTCCCTCATGTTAGGACGAATTGGATAGTACCTCCCCCTCTTGGGAGTGCTTCCAATTGTGGAGAAAGAGAGGAGAATTGAAAGAGAAGAGGTGCTAGAACATACCTCTAACCGGTGTAGCTTGAATCGTCCTGAAATTCCAAGTGTAACGGTCGAGTTTTAAAACTGCTAGAGCTTCGCTTGAGCAACCAAAGAGCACGACCAAAATGGGGGGGGCTGCTCTTTATTTATAAGCCCCAACTAAGGGCATGTTTGGTTGGAGGGATAAGGCAAAAGTCAACTTTTTCAACTAGCCTCGTTCACACTGGAGCTTAAAACATTTTAGCACATTCTAGACTATTCCGGAAACTTTCATATACTCACTAAAGTAAGCAAGGCTTGTGCCATTCACTGTGGGCCCCAGAGACTTTATTTGGCTTACTTTCATTCCATATTCTCTCCCTTATCAGATAAAATTATTGGAAAAATAAAAGAAAATGTTATACTCATCCAAAAATTCCCAAATGTTTCCTAGAGCTCTCTAAATATGACAATAGGCTACCATTAAAATTTTAAGATTTTTGGACATCTAGAACTCCTAGAATAAATTTCTGACCGAAAATGCATTATTTGGTAATTGGCCAATTTCAGCAATTTTTGCTGCTATCTCCGAACCTCCCCCTTGGCTCGAGATCATTTTAAAAATTCTCTCACATATTATACTAATTTTCCCCAATCTCAATCTAGAACATTGAGGTCCCCATTTCTCTAAAAAAATTCATTTTCAGCCAAAAACCCAGTCCGGCTAAAAATAATTAAAAATATTCAAAAATTCATTGTACATTTTTATGACCTCATAACCTCATGCCAAGGCTCACACACTGTTCTGCTTACTCTCTTCTATTTTTAAGATTTTACGAGAATTTTCGGGGCAACCAGACCTAACCAAAATTCAGCCGCAAACTTTGCTGAATTATTTCTTTTTCCAGAAAGGTCATTCCCCTGATTTCACTTCAATTGTTGTGAAATCTCTCCCCCCATACAGACTAAAGCCCTTAATACATCCCAAATATCCCTTTTAGGCTTAGACAATGTTAAGGTACGACCCCCGGCCTACCCTAACTGCCTTATCTAGACCTAAGAATTTTTAGGATGTTACATGATCTGTGTGAGTATGAGAAGGAGGATATACTTCACGTTATGAGAGATTTTCCAATAGCTTTTCAGTGCTAGCAGGTGTTGATTCCTTAGTATATGAATGGTAAATTTCTCTAGTTTTTTTATGCTTCGTTGTGGATAGAGTGGAATATTTCCTAATGTATTGTTGTTAATGGTTTTCAGTGGCACATTTGGTTTGCCATCTTGTGCAGACAATTATGGCTGAATAGAAATGCTGATGTGTTTGAAGGAAAGGAAAAATGTGCTAAGTCTATTCTTGAACAAGTGATGTCCATAGTTAAATGGACCAGTCTTCAAATTATAAATAAGTCTGATTTTTGAAATAATAGACTATATTGGGATCCTCCTTTTATGGGTTGGGTTAAAATGAATGTTGATGGTGCTACATTGAGGAGCATGAGGTTGTCGGCTTATGGTGGAGTGGCTCAGGACCATAATGGGGCAGTTCTTAATGGGTTTATTTTTAATATTGGAATAGTATCTTCTTTACATGCGGAGCTATGGGCAGTACTGATGGGATGTAAGCAAGCTTGGGATTCACATTAGAAGAAGGGTATATTGGAGATAGATTGCTGGGAAGTCATTGAGCTTTTATCGCAAGGCTGGGATGATGGACATATTGAGAATAGTTTGCTGAAGGAGATCCAGGTATGGTTTCATCGTGAATGGGATATACAACTAAATTGGTGTAGTAGGGATGTCAACAGTGTTGTTGATAAATTAACCAAGGAAGTATTGGGAGCAGTGGGGGTGTCCTTTTTCAAGATGGTTCCAGAGATTATTGTTGTGAATATTATTTCTAATGCCTCCTTAGTTTAGGAGCTTGTTATTATTTATTGAAAAAAAAAGAAGATAAAATGGTTTTATTTTACACTTAATTGCCTCATCATTAAGTGCTTATTTTTGACAAATGATACTCATGTTAAATGCTCGTATTAAAAATCAACAAGGAAAAAAAAGGGAAAACTGTAGTGAGGTCCCAAATAAAGAACTTTACATCAAAGAGGTCCCGTGAAATCGCGTATTTGCAGGAAAGTCCCGTAGAGTTGTTAATACAGCTCATGAGGTTGTTAATAACAACCCCATCGTAGCTCATGGGATTGTTAATGGGGACTTTACTGCAATTATACGATTTCACTGGACCTCTTTGACGTAAAGTCCTTTATTTGGGACCTCACTGTAATTTTTCGAAAAAAAAAAGAAATACTAATTATCAATGCTTACAACTTTAAAAAAATCAATTTGGAATGAGAAATTAACTTTAATTTTCTTTAATAATATGAGGTTGGTAATTATGACTTATATTTGGCACTAGAAGTAGTGTTGTGTTGTAGAAAGTCATGTGTAGTACTATTCTATTTATCGCTGATATTGTTTGTTAGTTTTTTCTGACAATAGACCAAAATATGAGAAGAAAAATCAGAGTGAGATGAAAGGAAGATGTTAAGAGAAAGAATTTGTATACTATAATCCCTCTGTTCTGTTGATAAATCATTTGCCAGATTTTTAAATCATTCTATTAAATCTCAAATAGAAAAGAATTAAAAAAAAGATAAGAAAATATCAGTTTAACTTAAAAATCTTAAATAAATGATTTCTTATTATGATGAATTTTTAATTGCTATATTTTTATAGTTAAAACCTATACTTTTATATGCAACAAGATTAATTTGATATTTTAAAATTTAAGTGCCATTTTCTTGTCCTCTTCTCAAATAGTTATGTAATTAATTTTAAAATAAATTATAATACGTACACAAAGCAACATTTTATTATGAGATCAAACTCATTCTCTCGTGAGAAAATTCTTGAGTTCTATGCCTTTTTCTATCTTTTTATGGATAATATCGATCGAAGATTAAATAGAAAATATAAATTGCATGATGTATATGATTCATCATTCCATTGCTTGAATCATTCAATACAATATAATATGCATTATATTATCAATTGGCTATGAGAGATTACAATCACAGGACACGTGTATGAGTATTCTACAGAGGAATTATATTATTAGATAAATTTTCCCTTGTGAATTGCTGGGGTTATTCTAGCTAACGTGTCAATTAAGGTGGAGGAAGTCATATTTGGGTCAATATTTTATAATATACTATTATCCCATATCCATAATATAAGAGCTAGTTGAGAGTTATATTTAGTTCTAAATATATAAGATTTTAATTCATTTCGTCCCCCATAACGATTGCACATATTAAGAGAATTTTCATCAGTGATAGTTAGTTTCAATGCAAATGATTTAAAGAGGTAGCTTCAAAATAGGGAAAATCACTAGGAATCGTGAAGGAAATCATATTTTGTTATATTAAGAGTTTAAAATAGGAAGAACTAGCTAGTTTAAGCACAGCGGCATTATATATTTTTACAAAGCCAAGGAAGGAAAGTCACCTATGACTTATTATCATTAAAAGTGATGAAATTGAGGTTTATAAACATTCAAAGATAAATATCTAAATTCTTGTAATTAACACAATTATATTGAACAAGCTGGGAATGACATTAAAGTCTCCAACATCGATCTATTTTTTGAGTGACCTATAGAATGAGATTCTAAATAATTAAGAGAAAATAACAATTTTCAAATTCCCAAACCCTTATTAGTGAGAGTAGAATACTAATTCTTTGGCCCAATTAATAAACTTCTTGAGATTTTCTGAAGATTGACCACCTTCAGCGATATTTTTCATGGCGATTTCTTTCCATTTCAAAGAACTCTCTTATTTCTTCATCTCTAAGCAACTTCTCCACCTTATTTTTTAATCTCTTCCCAGGTTATCACTCCACTTTTATCCTTATCAAACCCCATGCCAATCTTCCACACATCACAAATATACAACTTATTTTGAAATTGATCACCAAACAATGGCCAACACAAGAATGGGACACCATTGTACACCATAGGTAGAATTCCAACTATAACGGGTAATCCATGTCGAGTTAGGTGGGTTGGGCCTATATGCCTGAGAAAAAAGTCAAGTTCAAGTAAAGAAATGGCAAGCCCATTTGTTTTCAAGCTAAACGGGTACATCCCGTTTAACTCGTGGGTTAAATGGGTTAACCCACTAGTCAAACGGGCTTGCCCGAATAAACTGGAAGTTCCGTTTCTTTAAAAAAATAGTTGTTGTCACCTTTCCAAATCTAAAGACCTAACCCTTTCTTACTCTCTATTAGTCAAATCACTAGCGTGCCTCACCCTCTCACCCACCTTCGACCTCACTCCTCACTAGCTCACTCCCTCTTTCGCCGTCAATGATGAGCCAGCGAACAACGACCATGCCTAATTACAGTTGCCTCTTCTGTCAAGTGTTGATGAGTCTTGAGTATGTAGTGTGCCTTTCTCAATCTCGCCACTCTCGAATTGACAAGGCAAAAGGTCAATACTCAACAGCCCCTTCATCGATCTCTCTCAGCTCACCCTTTTCTGTCTCATCGGCGCTCGTGGTCCTTCCTCGATCACTCCTCCATTCTCAACGATGATCAGCAACCACGATTGGAGTTCACTACTCAGTTTTCCCTCTCAAGCTTGATCACCCTTTTTGCTCTCACTTCTCACTATTAGGTTGATCTCTCTTAGCTCACCACTCTCAGTCTTACTTCCTTCACTGTGGATCTGTGGGCTGTGGCTTTGTTAAATTTTTTTTTCCAATTACTAGAAAGCTGAAAAATATAGTATTTTTCTTGTGGGAATGTGGGCCTATCACTCCTATTGTGATCAATCACGCCCTATAGGAATTTTTTTCATGCTTTGTGACTATTACAAATTTTTTGAACCTTTTAATCTCAATCTCTCACTTCTCAGGTCGAGGTTCGAGCTTAGTCCCTCCTTTATCCCTATCATCTTTAAGTTTCTCCCTCCTCTATCACAAGTTTTGAAAAGCCAACGACTGGCTGGTGGGTAAGCTCGACAACCCTATTTGTCGGATTCTAAGGCAGCTCGTTAAGCATCAGGCTACCTTAGCCTGATTGTATAACTCATAACCAGTGTTGGGCTAGGGCTCAGGCTGGTTTGAATTCTTAGTACTAATTCCAACCATAGTGACTAACAAAGCAAGCCATAGAAGGATGGTTTAGAACCTTCCTTTGTGGTGCCCAATTGACAATTTTGCCCTGTGACCTTTGAACCTTTCTAGGAGTACATAGTTATTGTTATCCTTGTTGGTGTTACTAGGTCGTACCACCCAAAGAAAAAGCTTGTTTAATATATCAAGTCCATGTGCGAGTTATTTAAACTGGTTCAATTCCATTATGGACATGAACTCAGAACTGAAACATACTAGCAAATCACAAAGAATACCTCTACAAGCTGCATTATTCATATAGGAACTAGCGCCATCAATGTTCAACTTCAACCAACCATAATCTCATGGCTTCCAAATATCAGTACTAGCTCGAACATGTTGACCATTAAAATTGATTCCATTCACCTTGTATTTTTCTTGTGTTATATTACTAACAATTGACAATGCTCTAGCCTTAATATTTTCATTACTAGGAACACTTTTATAAAAAATCTTAGTATTACACCTTTGCCACAACAGCCAACACAAAGTAGAGAAATATTCACTCTACCCTTCGCTAGCATTCCTATGCTGATTCCTCAAAAATATGTGTGCAGTACTTAACTTATGTAGAGTCTTTCTGAACTCATCCGCATGTGCAAATATTTGGTTCACTCCTACTAACACTTCCTTCTACTTTTGAGAGCTTATCTCAAGTATAGGTGTTGGTGCACTCTAAAATCCATATGCAATGCTTAGAAGAGGTCTTCTACTACATTCATTTGTTAAATATTCAACACTATTTTCATAACATAAAGGCTCAACAATAAAACACATTTACCCTTCAAGTTCCATGAATTGGTTAGCCCTACATTCATAATAACAAATTTTGTAAGCATATTACTAACAATATTATAGAAACTAATGATTTCCCCACCATAAAAAATTGTCAAATACCTTTTTGTGACATCCATTTTCAATCATAAATTAGCAATACTTTTACATGCTACACAAACATGTGCACTACTATCATTATAGTGAAACATATTTTTCACTTCAGAATCATCATTGAGATCTACTAATTTCTTTTCATCAAAGCTCATAGTGTATTTAATGTTACATCGAGTACCATCTAAGTCAAACTATTCTCTTATCATTACCCTCAATGTATCAATTGTCATGTGCTCCTTATAGATTTACCCTCACACACCTACCATCATATTTAACTTTACCTTCAACACTAGTTACAACTTCCCCCCAACACGAAAAAAAAACAAATTAATGTCTTCAAATAAGGTGTTGCTCCAATATTCAATGTTATCTTGCATGCTAATGTATAAACAAAAATCAACCTTTCATCACAATGTTAGTTATACAACAATCATATTTCATTACTATAAAAAATCCCCACAACATATCCGTTTGAGCTATATCTTGATGACTTCCTTAAAGGATTTGACCATTCGAGTATTACAATTAACAACAAAGTTCAACATTTCCAATAGTATAACCATCAACTCCTCATTTATTTCATTATGTCCACTTAAATTATTAACATCTCATCTTAATCGTTTTTCCCTTCAATCAAACCATCATCCCCAACTGCTCATACTGTAAAGTATTACAAATCAATAAACTATTCATAATATATAATCCCTCTCATTGCTAACACTACAAAACATATTAATAACCAACACTGCACTGTGACGTCCGACTTGCATAAAGTCCAAACCTTTAATCTCATCCTCATTTATTTCATCATGTCCACTTAAATTATTAACATCTCATCTTCATTGTTCTTCCCTCCAACCAAACCATCATCCCCAGCTACTCATTATATAAAGTATTACAACCCAATAAGTTGTTCATAATAATCCCTCCCATAACTAATACTAAATATATTCATAACCAATACTGCATTGTGCCATTCCACTTGCATAAAGTCCGACCCACCTAAAATCCCACTTACCCAAAACCAAAACCATATTAAACACCCACTATTACACTCCTGTATTTATTGTTCAATCCCCTTAACAAGATCTCTTTTTATTGTAGCTATACCTTCAAACCCATAAAAACACACCAAAAACCCACCAACATAAACAATGGGAATAAGATGGCCATGGTCACATTAATAAATAAATATATAATGGTTGTAAAAAATTGCTTACATTTTCCTGTTTTCTTACAATCCTTTTCTAAAGTTGACCACCTCCCTCCTTCAAACCTTCAAATGTCATCACTGTTTTTATCATAAATGAGAGCTTGACTCATATTGAATATTAAAGAGATAATTTTAGTTTTTGAGTGAAAATTGGAATACCTAGATTCCTCCTTTATTAACTTTTCTATTCTTTAAAGTTTTAACAGGTTTTTCTGAGTTTTAAAATTTTATATGGTATTTATGTATCCATTTTTTTATTACACTACAATTTAGTAGTACTCTCTCCAATCCTAATTATAAAGGCCTATTAAAATTTTTAAAGAATTTTAAAAAAATCTTAAAAAAAGCAAATTACATTACTTGTTCATATTATATATTTATTATATTATATATTAGTTTATAAGTCAAACAACATAATTGAAAGAAAAATGAAAAATTTTAATGCCTTAAAGTAATACAATTAGCTTTTTTAAAATATATTTTAAAGATTTTTCAAAAAAATCCACCGGAATTATAATTGATCAGTCATACTGTGTCTATTAGATGATGAGGGCAGTAATTGAAAGATGTGTCTGTGGAGTGGGGATGGCGCATTTATATCAATCTATCAAGACTTTCTTCCTCAATTTGATAGTTGCGATGGAATACTAAATAAGAAAAGGAGAGAAAATTTATGAGAGAACCATCCCTCTGAACTCGATTTTTGCCATGCTGCTTCGACCTTGTCTTCTTCTTCGCTCCTCAATACCACTAAAATCCCCTTCTTCTTCTATCGTGGCTCATTTTGCTCCTCCTCATGCTAATCCCAATCTTTAAAAGAGAAGGAACAAATGGATGGTTCTCATAAAAAACTGGTGAGAACCAATCGATTACAGTTGCATCACCAATGACAACCACCAACATTGATGACGACTATAGGTCTTTGAGTTCGGCTTTAGAGGTTGTGAGGAATTTCTATGAAAGAATCAAAGACCATGATGTGGACTCTGTTCAGGACCTTATTGCTGAGAACTGTGTGTATGAAGACCTTGTTTTTCCCTGACCATTTGTGGGTCGCAAGGTAACGAATACCATTCATGTGAGATTATTCAAATTTGATCTTGTATTATATGTTCTGTTTGTTTAGAGGAATAACCAGTTCACGTCTTTCTTTTTCCATCATAGCTAATAGACAAAAATGCAATTATTCAAGGGAAGAGGAAATCCCCAAAGCTGGAACACAAATAGCCACTTAACCACTTGCCCGGCTTGAAGCAATTTGAATATATGAAGAAATATTTTGTCTAAATCCGTTAGACTGTTGGTTTGATACACTAATGGAAGGGGCTTATTAAAAATTTGAATTACATAAGTTGTTTTGTTGAAGAGTGTTTTAAGCATTTTAGCTAGTAAACTTGAACATAAAGGATTGATAAAATGTTACAAAGTTTAGGCAATACAAATCTCAAAAGTTTTAAAATGTTGAACTTTGTGATAAAAGGTATTAACCCAGGAGGCCTCTAGTTACCAAATTGAACTATTATTCATTGACAAACTCTTTATGCATACTCTTATTTATGTCATTCATTGAGGTAAGCTGGTAGTTACAATCACTTAGTGACCTCTTTACTAATTCCTTATTCATCAAAGAACGATATCTGACTAAACTACCATTGATACTAACCTTATATTCCATGCGTCATTTTATTATTAGGAAATAAGAAATTGTTTGAGAAATTACTACAAGAGCTTAAAAAGATTTTGCCAACAGGTTGTATCTCTCCTTTACCTTGTTCTTATTGTTTGAGAATGATTTGCATGCTTATATGTTCAAGAACAAGTGTGGGGGAGGGTATATCCAGTAGAAAGGTAGTCTTGTGTGTTTTCTTTTGTTGTTTTTGTTTGTCTTTAGGAAGTAGTTATACTCCTTCTTCACATGATTCTCTTGCTACAGCTTGATTTCATTGTTCATAATGAGTCTGAGCTTACATTGGGGACAATGTAAGGGATAAGTGTGGGGGAGTGAGTTAGTATTTGTGTGAAAGAACTCTCTTGGTTAGAGCTTGGGAAATTTTGAAAAATTTTGGACTGATTTGATTAGCCATGATACACATTTTTAAGCCTTGAGATCCATATATTGTGATGAATTCGCATATGTTTAGTATCTTAATTGCAATTTGGTTGATTGTGACTTAAAGCTTGTTGAAAAGAATTGTAAATTTCATATGCATTAAGTTCTAAGATTGATGCTTTGATTAGGATTGATGAATGCATTTAGGAAACAAAAAAAGCCTTGATGGAAGGATTTTGAGCCACTTGTTCATTTCATATGAGTGATACATCCATCTAATCCATTGCTCTCTAGAACTTGTCTTGATTCTTGCTTGAGATTGCATTTGCATTGGCATGATAAAGGTGATTTAGGCATTCATTTCATTAGCTAGATGAACCACAAAGCCAACCCTATCATAATTTTCCATTGTTTAGCCCCTTTGAGCCCATCACATTCATTTCATAAACTATTGTTTCATCATAGTTAAGTTCAAGTGCATTGCATTACATCCTAGTACAAGACATGATTGCATTATTAGATATTTGCATATGATGCCAAGCTTGTATATGCAATGCTATATATATATATATAAAGAAAGAGAAATGAAAAAGGAAAAAAAGAACGCCTAGCTACCTTACACAATGTGAGAGTAGGCAAAAGAATAGAGGCTAGAAAGAAAAATAGAAATTAAAAAAAAAAGAAGAAGAAAAAGAAAAAGAATAGTATACAAAAAAACAAAAAGAGGAAAGAAAGTAGAAAAGAAAAGAAAGAAAAGTATAGAATAATGGAAGTGAAAGGTTTATATGCATTGCTTTCCATTGATTGGTGACATGTGCAAAGGTTTGACCATGCTATTATTTACTTGTTTCATCATTTCTATGCATGCATTTCGTCTTTCACTTACTATGTCTTGATATCTCATTGTCTCCATTCATCTATTCATTATATATTACCATTTCATATATTAGCCTTTCCAACATTACAACCCAATAAAAGTCCTATTGATCTATTTGTGTCATTGCTACTAGCGGTGGAGAGCTTAGATCCATTACAAGCATATGGTAGGGCTTGGTTAGGTGGATGATTGAGTGAAAAATTCCCTAAAGAGTGAATTGAGTGCAAACACTTACCCTTGGGAGGTTTCTTAGTTGCATTCATTTTTGTTAATCTTAGCATTATTGCTTGGTTCTTTTAGCATATGGTGTGAACATGACTTGGAGATAAGTAATAAGCGATATTCACTAATTGTGATTCTTGATGCTTGCATTTGTCTATTCATTCCCTTTCTTGATTCTTGGTTTGAAATGATTTGCCCAGGAGTGCAAAAAGCTAAGTGTGGGGGAGTTGACAGAGTCAAATATTTACATGTCCTTCCATGATTAATCTTAGGTTTTTGTAGGACTTAATTGTTTATTTTGGGCATAATTGGGTATTAATGTGAGAATTAAATGCAAGGGTATTTTGGGAATTTAATTGGTCAAATTGTGATATTTTAAATAATAATTTTTAAATCCCATTATATTCTTTAATTTTGAATATATGATATTACATAATTGCATCTTAATTGTAGGTTATGACATGGCATATGAAAGATTCAAGAAGGGCCTTGTTTGGGAGCCACATGATTTCAGCCTTTGGATAAACCATTTAATTGGCAAGATCCAAACACTACCTTAGCTCAAAAGCACCAGCTGGGATCTTGTTCACGGAGGGGATAAAATCTGATTCATTCATTCATTGGAAGGAGGCCACACACGCACAACACACACACACACACGGAGGCAGGAGGCTCAACTCTCTCTCTCACTCGCTGGTTCTGGAATTCTCTAGCCAGAACCAGCAGTGAATCCATTCACCTCCATCAGTCCCCATCCTTCATCTTTTCACCTCTGTTTTCTCCATCTGTAGCTGCGTCCCTGTTTTGCACGAGCTAGGTTTCTTCCTCTCTCGCGAGAGGAGGGACCTAGAACACCAACCCATCCATCTCCATCATCCGATGCTCTGTTTCTTCGGCAGATTCTATAGCAGCGATCATCTCTGTTTCTATTTTCTTCAAGGGAGTTCAGAAGCTCTGAGGTGCTGAGGAGCTGATTCTTCAATCATGATGAGCTGCTGATCTTTTGTTGTCTGATGGTGAAAGATGAAGTTGCTTGAGTTCCTATGCTGCTAAGGGAGTTCTTTTATCTTGATTTCATTTTCCAACTCTTGAATATGCAAATTGTAAATCTAGGTGGCTAGCTCTTGTGATTTGTGTATTTCTAAGGATTATGGTCGGTTGATTGTAATCGGATGATGATACTTATGTTAGATTGGTACTTCTGGAATTGTGATGGAACTATAGCTCTTGTTTGCTAT
>JBAGKO010000003.1:17998589-18009513 GCA_037177275.1 Acacia concinna | reverse complement strand
TAATTACTATTAACACATTTTCTACTTCCACATTACTCAATAAATATGTAAGTGTAAAAGCATTTGTTGAGAAAAGAACCTTACTCTATCAGCCTTTGATGATGGAGTTACTACTGTATTTGAAGTAGAAGGTTGTTCTTCCACAATTTCATTTATTGATGTCTCAGTACTCTGTATATTCCATAAGAAATTAATAAGTTGCTAAATAAGATCAATTAATCAAGAAGAAATTCATTTATTAAGGAGAAAGCCTCCCACATGATATTTCCATTCCTACATTGCTGCATAATTACAAAAAACTGATTGTCTGCGTGTCCAAGTGAAAGTCTTAATTGAAAAACAACGCTTACCACGTCTGAATTAGATGATAGAGTCGTAGAGTTTGTAGAGAGTATTCTTTATAGCCCAAAAAATATGAATAAGTTGCTAGAAATGTAAAAGAATTAAAATGCATATCATATTGTATTAATTTTAAGAGAAATTGTTTGTTGGTCCAAGTTGTTATGATTTTAAGAGAAACTGTTCCATGACGAGGCGGTGGTTGCTGAAGGTGGTTAGTAGGTGTCTATGGTTGTAAGTGTTTGTATTACTGTTGTTTATCAGTAAGACATCCAGTTTCTATTAAAAAAAAAAGTTAATTCATGGAGGGAAGCATCGGGCTCCTTGGGTCTGTCTGTTCTCTCATTTTCTTTTCTTTTTTGTTTTGATTTGAAAAATATTATATTTTATTAGTGCGTTAAAAAAAAAAAAAAAAGCTCACAAGAAGCAGCATCTATGCATCTTCTCTCGTTAGACGTCACCTCTTGTACAAAAGTTTGCCTTCATTAAGTAGGAGGACTTGTGTAAGTAATGAGTAAAAACAAGCTCTTTCCATCAGTGTAACATACCATAGTCTACTATTCTTTATAAGCAACTAGTCTAATATCATCAATAATGTTCTTTTTTCTTTTGGTGAAATCATCAATAATGTTCTTAAAAGAATGCAAATGATCACAACCACTTGTGATTAAACTAACACACTATATACAGCAAATGTGAAGAGTAATTTTCTTATATCCTTCTTCTGAGCACAAATTATGACCATAGAGGATAAAAACTTGTGAATTTACAGGTGAAACCACTCATCCCCTGTCTTCATTCTCTTCCACAGCAGCCGTTGCCGTTACTAACCTCCTTTTCCATTTCTTACACTCGATATTCTTAGTTATTCACTTCTTTGGCTTCTTTACTTAATTATTCTCCCATTATCTTTCTCTCTCTACCGACACGCGTCTCTCGCAAAGACCACACTTTTTCCATAACAACCATGATAATGAATAGAAGGAAATTAATGTATTATCACTTCTTTTTACAACGTTTCATCCAAAACTGTGCTTCCTCCATGCTTACTTATTATAAATCTTCATTTTCATATTTATTTTGTTTCGAAATATAAATTTTTGTGCATCACTTACATTTTAATATTGGATTCAGGAACAAAAATTCTTATAAACTTAGTTCAAAAGAGCATATGACATCAATAAACTTCTTTTGGTACAAAAAGTACAACTATAGTTGTCAATGAAGTCCCGTGATATGAAAATACTCATGCCAACTCTTTAGAGATTTTTTGTGATTAATTTGAATTGTTCAATTACTCTTATGCCACTAGTTGTCAACGACACCTCTGGAGTTATTAATAATCACCACTATTTTTAGTTGTCAACAATAGCCTAAGGGTTGTTAATAGTCACCCCTGAAGTGGGTTGTCAACGATAGCCCCTGGGGTTGTTAATGGTAAGGCCGCCATTGACAACTGAAGGGGTGGCCATTAACAACCCTTAGCCTATCGTTGACAACTAAAAATTAAGGGTGGTTATTAACAACCCCAAGGGTGTCGTTGACAACTAGAGGTATAAGGGTAATTGAACAATTCAAATTAATCACAGAGAAGTCTCTATGGAGCTAACATGAGTATTTTCATTTTACAAGACCTCTTTATCGTATATTTTTTTGCTCGAGACCTCAACGTAATTTTTCCTAAATTTTTTTGTATGTTTGGATTTAGAAAAAAAAAAACACTTTTGAAGTAGAAATCATGGTTGGAAAAAAAATTACCCATACACTTAAAAAAACTTAGAAGCACTTTTTTCTTTAAAACCATGATTTTGAAAGAGCTATTTTTCTTTTCACTTTTTCTATTTTCTCCCTCTTTCTCTTTCCTCCCTTTTTCTCTTCCATTCTGTCTACTATTTAAAAATGACTGTAGTCTATATTAAAACATATGTGTTTGACCAATCTTTTATCATCTTATATAATTTGATTAACGTTATAATTTTAATTTTGTAGGCAAATTCATTTTCTTTATCATCTACCCAGTGTGCCAAAACTTAATTTAAGACACTTAATGTTACAATATAATTTTGGGGTAAAGAATGGGAGCGGATTATAAAATAAAAGGCGAGAAGCTAGATCCATAGAAGTTAAGATATAAATTATAAATTGTTAACAAAAGAGGAGATAAGTTATAAATAGTGAAGTTTTCAAAAAAAAAAATAGTATTGACGATGAGACAAAGAAGTTCACGAGTTTCAGTTAGATTATTCATATTCATTAGAGTGAAAAATGATCATTGTTATAATGCATATATTTTAAACAAGATGAATTATAATATTTAATTAATTATAATTGAGTCACTTGATAAGGTATTGATTAAGATTTTTCAACATCACGCATATTTAAAGTCATTAACTATTAGTGAGAATATTACTACAACAATAAAGCCTTATTTTATTAGGTGGGATTGACTACATAAATTGCACGACATTATTATGTTATGTTAAAAGCTAAATCTTTACGGTGTTCCTCAAATTTATTTAGACAACTCTATATTACTTGATCAACCCTCCTCACCGATGCGCTCAATAGCCTTTTTTAAACATGTTTAAACTATCTCAAATGATTTTCTGCTATTTTCTCTTCAATAGATGCCACTCCAACTCATTCCTGTGTATGATCTGAGTTTTATTTTTCATATGAGCATTGATAAAATCAAAAAAGTATTTCATTTTTATGTCCAGTTAATGGCTTAACCTCTTCTGATTAGTTCAGATGTGTCTTACAATAGAATCAGAGAATAAATATTACAGTATACTTTATAAATACAAAGTAAATTAGTTTGTAATTACTCCCCCAAGGCCCCAACCCTTAATATAATACATACTTAGAAAGTTAATCTTGATTCTAAATATAAGATATAACTTTCTCCTTTGTCAATCTTTTTTCTAATTTATCACTATTAAGGATCCATGAACAACAATCAATGAGGGGAATGATTAGTTGAATTGAGGAAAATGGTGATAGTTTTAAACAATATATGTCAAATTAAGAGACTCAACAAATTAAATTTTTTTAATCAAATTAAATTAAATAAATATACGTTATATTAAAGATCGTGCGGATCGGAATATGGCAGTATTCAGACATTTTCTCTCCCCCGTCCCACTATCAGTCTGAATTCTGAAGTCGCTCTCTTCTTTTACTTTTTCTCAATCTTTTGTTTTTTCCCCTTTGTTGGGGTGTGGAAAAGAGAAATTGTAGGGCCAATACCTTGAAAAATAATGAAGGAACCAGCTTCTTATCTTCCCCTCTTCGTTACAATTGCCACTGCCCAGAAGAGTAGTTTCACTGATAGGAGGTAGAAACGATCACAAATAGATATTTTTGAAATTACAAATAAGTATCCTTTAGACCAATTAATACTATCAAGTTATAAGGTCGAATCACTGCCCCCTTGTGGCAAGACTGGTAACTAATCAAAATGCAATTATTTTTGCAATTTATAATTGAATATGTAAATTATCACACTAGTTTTATTTACATCTCAATTAATTAGAGTAAAAATATATTAATTGACAAATCTCAAAATTTGACTAATAAATTGCATGGAAAGTCTTATAAATAAAACTGATATTTACATCGTTAGATACAATGTTTTAAAAACCGGATTGAACATTGAGCCGAAAAAGCTAGCGGTTCATGGTTCAAATAGGTGGATTGGTTAGACCGTTCAGTTGAACTGTCAATACAATAATTAAATTAAGAATAATATCATATACATATATAATAATATATGTGTATAGATAGTTGAAACAAAATGTTGCTTTGTTATAGTTGAATCAAAATTTCATAACAAAGACATCATTACGTATAGATAATCTTTTTTTAGTTAGATCTTCAATTCTTTATGATATTTTTTATTATTTTAAAGGATTAGACACATATGCCTTCTTAATTGTTATATATTTATGTCCTTTGTGTCTTTCTTCTTTGTGATATTCTCCTCTTCTTTTGTATTTCGCTTTAAATTTGAGCCACTTGGTTTTTTTCAAACCCACTCTAGTTAACTGTTCAACCTCAGGTTCTGGTTCAATTATTGGTTTTAAACGGCAATCGAACCATGTGAATGATCTAATCTTACGAAACGAGCCGCTAAATGTTTCAGTTCATGGTCGGACCAGCCCAACCGTCTCATCTAGTCCGATTTAGTAACCATTACTTAGATATTGAAGTGTTACTAATGCATAACTAATATTTTTTTGGTGGCACACTAATATTGTTAATTACTTACTAGGACTGCCATTAGTGATGGTATTTCGACAATCGACGGTACGTAGTTGGTTAAAGTTGGTCAAAACAGTATTTTAGTTTTATTACATACGCGTAACAAACTACGCTAGTTCACTATTGGGACTTTTTTTCTTTGTTGGCCTTCAAAGTTCATTATTGAGCCTTAATCGATATTAAATTTCTTCAAAGGCCTTTTATGCAATTTTGAAGGTATTTATTTAATTATTTATAATTTTGAATATTTATTTGTAATTTTCCATATGTACTGGCAATACATCTTGATCACTTAGCAATATTGTTACAATTTCAAACTTCACAAATTATATTAAAAAAAATTACTGTGAAGTCTCAAATAAAATATAATAATAAAAAAGTCTTACAATAATTGAGTAGATGTGTTGACAAGTTCTAATAAAAAGAATAGAATTATTATGTTTATTCATTATTCGAACTTTTTAGTAATTACATTCACTTTTAGAACATTAGAGTGATTTCCTTATAATATTGAACAATTTAAATTTAGTATACTCAATCCTATATATGAAAATACTTTAAGGGAAAAATTCAAAGTTTTTTTAACTCTTAATAAAATTAGGGAGAATTGTCTTACAAAAAATAAGGGGAAAATTAATATGAAGTCCCAAAAAATTGAGCAACATTAATAGTCGATTGTCATTTCCTTGACAGGAATTTATCAATCTCCTCAATTGTTACTAGAATTGTAGTAATTAAATTTCTTCATTGGCACCTTATTGCAATTCTCCCATAAAATTATCATCAACAAGCAAATACTATGGATATGATGGTTGTTACGAGGAAAAGAAAGCGTGTATATAGTGATGGTATGAGTTGGGAGAGAGTGAGAAGAGAGGAGTAAAGGTAAATAGCAGAAAATTGCAGAAATGGAGAGAAGGCGAAGAGATTGTGTCATATTGGTAGGCTTATTTTGCCTAATTACCCTAACTCACTCTGCAAATGTATCCATACCAGTTGGAGTGATTCTGGATCTTGATTCACCACTCGGTGACATGGCTCGCAGTTACATCAACATCGCACTCCAAGATTTCAATTCCTCAACAAACTTTACGCTCCATTTCAGGCGTTCTGGAAAGGATATCCTCAGTGCAGCTGATGCAGGTAATGAACTACAACTACTTGTATGGGGGGAAAACATAAACTGTGAAGTAATAAATGATGTTTATGCTCCAGAAAGGGTACGATGATGATGTTTGTTTATTTTTTATTTTTATAAAAAATGTTTGTCGAATTGTTACAAATTTGAGCTTTTTTCTTCTACCATGTTTCTCGTTGTTGATGATATGGAAATAGAATATCACCCCCGGTGTTCAGCCTTCTTGACAATTTCCCAAAATTATTTTTCCATTAACACTCAAAATCTTAATTTAAAGTAATTTTCCTGGCATGAAGCAGCTCGGGATCTAATAAATAATACAAAGGTGCATGCAATCCTGGGACCTCAAAAGTCAGAGCAAGCAAGGTTTGTTGTAGAACTTGGTGCCAAGTATAATGTACCTGTGATATGGTTTTCTTCATCTGGTCCATCTCTGTTGTCACCTGGTTCCCGATTCTTCATAAACTCCAACACCACTAGAAGCCTTTGCCTTCAGTTTAAAGCTATAGCAGCGATTATCGAAGCTTATAATTGGCAGTGTGTGATCCCAATTTATGAAGAGCCTGAATTCGGCAATGACCTGATTCCATGTCTCACTTATGCCTTACAAGAAATGGACACTCGAATGCCTTACACGTGTCCGATTCATCAAGATTTATCGAATGATAATATCAACGAGGAACTTAACAAGATAAAAGGCGAGCGAACATGTGTGTTTCTTGCCCATATGACCGTGGAGCTTTGGTCAAGACTCGTGAAACTTGCACAAAAAGAACGGATGATGTATAAAGGAAATGCTTGGATACTTACACAAGGCCTATCTTCTGTGATGGATCCCGGAGCTGAAGATATAAAAGTGAGAGGCGACATGGATGGTGTTTTAGGTGTGAGGCCATTTAGGTTTGTTTACAACATGCGTAGACGCCTTTCCTTAAGAAAAAAATTGAGGTTGAAGTACGGTAATAAGACTAGTCTATCTCTATATGGCCTGTGGGCTTATGACACTATCACAGCATTGGCAAAAGCTGTAGAGAATGACAGCTTAGTCAATTCTAATGAAAGCAGAGTTGATCTTCTCGAAGCAATTAAGGATACTGATTTCCTAGGCTTGTCAGGGAATTTCAGTTTGAGGCAAGGACAGCTAGAACCATCACGATTTGTAGTATACAATGTGAAAGAGAAAGAAGACATGATCATTGGATATTGGAACCCCCAAACAGGACTTGATCAAAATGACACAGCAGTGGTTGAATGGCCGGGTAAAGCAGAGGAGAGGCCACCAAGCTTGAGAATTGGGGTCCCAACAAAAACGCAGTTTACTGAATTTGTTAATGTTCGTGAGGAAGGGAAGAATGTATCGGCTACTGGCTTTGCTGTTGATGTGTTTAATAAAGTGATTCATGCTTTACCCTTTAATTTAAGCTATGAATATGTGCCTGTGAACAACAGTGCCCAAGATCAGACTGATCTCTCGAGCTATGAACAACTTCTCTGTAAAATCAAAGAGAAGGCAAGTTTTCTTTCATTTTATGTTTCTTTCAATTGTTTTCACTTCTATCAGCTTTTCTGCCTCTCAGTTTTCATTCATATATGATACTGGCATAATGGTTTTCATTGAAAATGTTGCAGAGTGTTGATGTTATAATCGGAGACATTACGATTTTAGTGAATCGCACAAAATGTGTTGATTTCACAATGCCGTACTTAGATTCAAGTGTGTCAATGGTGGTAAAAGTGAGGTCTGACTCCAAAAATGGGTGGATCCTCCTCAAACCTTTCGATTGGAAACTTTGGTTGACTCTTAGTGTGATATTTGTGGGTGCAACTGTTATTGTAATTATACTGGAAGGAATAGAAAACAAAGATACAAGAAAATACAAAGCGTTTGTCCGCAATCCCTTCCTTATTTACATGAGCGGTAAGTTCTATTTTGTAGCATGCTACTGTTCCCCTCATTCATATTTCTCACACACTCAACGTTTTGTGTGTGATCATTGCAGATGTTTTGTCTTTGAAGAGGGGCACATCTAAATGGGTGGCGATAGTGATAATGTTTGTGTTGAGCATAGCAGTGCAAATTTACACATCAAATTTAACACCAATTTTGTCAGAAAGGACAACGGCAAAGGTTTCTACATGGAAGGACATGCAAGAGATTAAAAGGAACAATGTGACGGTGGGATATCAAAAGGATTCATGGGTGAAAGACCTTCTCATTAACCAAATAGGATTGAGGAAAGAGCAGTTAAGGCCTTTGGAAGGTCGGCAAGAGTACAAAGAAAAATTATCAGAAGGAGCAAAAAAAAAAGGTGTTGATGCTATTTTCGATGAAACTCCTTATCTCATGCTCTTGGTTTCCGAATGCTCTTTTTGCAAGATGTCAGGACCAATCTACAAAACTGGTGGATTTGCCTTTGTGAGTATTGTTCTTATTTCTCTCCCCATACTTTATATTAGCCTATAAACCTTTAATGATGTTAGCAGGATGTTGTATTTTCAGGCATTCCCAAAGAATTCTATCTTGGTCTCCAATTTTTCAGCTGCAATATTAAAAGTGACTCAAAATGTGATGATGTTTCGTGACATGAAGAAGAACATATCCTTACCTGTCACCATTGACAAATCCGAATACAAAAGTGACGTTGAGATGCGAAGTTTGAGGAAAGACGACTTTGGAGGCCTTTTTTCAATAGTATACTCTGTTTTAGCTATCTTCTTCACCATTTTAGTTCTTAAAGTTTCACATCTCGATTTGTTGCTGCTGGAAAAGGTTAAATCTATCGCTATCTGGTTACATAACAAATTTGTTTCTTTTTTAAGTCCCTCTGGTGGAGTTATAACCATTAAAAGCTAATTAAACATTTGTAAAATTAGTATGTTGTGTATGTGTGGCTTACTGTGGATAGTCCTAGTATAAGAATAGGTGATGAAAAGCTACAAGTTTAAGACCTTTTGATTGTAATTGGGAAAAAATCCCTGCCTATCCTCTCTATTATTTTGTGACGAATAGCTCTTCAACTTCTCTCATTTCTCTCTTCTCTTCATTAGCTTTTTTTTTTCCCCCTGACAGCAACAATTTCAGCTGTTAACCCTCAATAAGATAAGACTAGAATTTAATATTTTATTGGAGAAACTACGAAAATCTTTGGTACATTAGAAAGGAAAACTTCCTTTTTCGTGACAAAGAAACACAAGTTCATGTCTTGGCCTTTCAAAATTTTTTCCCAGAATATCATTCACAAATAAATATTCCAAGACTATATATACATAGCCTCAACCTGAGAATTTCTTACCCCTCCAGAGGCTTTAAAAAGCGTCCAATCTAGACAAATTATATTAGCCTAGCTAAGTGGTATATGTGTGTACTAAAATCGAAAACAATAATAAAATATCGCCCTGTTCAATGGACACTCACTTATACCTTACAAGAAATGGACACCCGAGTGCCTAACACAAGTCCCATTTGCCAAGATTTCTCAGATGATGATATCAACGAGGAACTTAAGAAGATAAAACACAATCAAACATGTGTGTTTCTTGCCCTTATGACTGTGGAGCTTTAGTCAAGACTCGTGAAACTTGCACAAAAAGAAGGGATGATGGATAAAGGATATGCTTGGATACTTACACAAGGCCTGTCTTCTGTGATGGATCCCGGAGCTAAAGATATAAAAGTGAAAGGCGACATGGATGGTGTTTTAGGTGTGAGGCCATCAAGGTTTGTTTACAACGTAACTTGGCGTAAATACCTTTCCTTGGCAAAAAAAAATTATGGTTGGAGTACGGTGGTAAGATTAGTCTGTCTCTATATGGACTGTGGGCATATGACACTATCACAGCATTGGCAAAAGCTGTAAAGAATGCCAGCTTAGTCAATTCTAATATAACTAGAGTTGATCTTCTCGAAGTAATTAAGGATACTCATTTCCTAGGCTTGTCGCGGGGGATTTCAGTTTGAGTCAAGGACAGCTAGAACCATCGCATACAATGTGAAAGAGAAAAGAGACATGATCATTGGATATTGGAGCCCCCAAACAGGACTTGATCAAAATGACAGAGCAGTAGTTGAATGTCCAGGTAATGCAGAGGAGAGATCACCAAGGTTCAGAATTGGGGTCCCAACAAAAACGCAGTTTACTGAATTTGTTAATGTTCGTGAGGAAGGGGAGGATGTATCAGCTACTGGCTTTGCTGTTGATGTGTTTAATAAAGTGATTCATGCTTTGCCCTTTAATTTAAGCTATGAATATGTGCCTGTGAACAAAGGTCCCCAAGATCAGACTGATCTCTCGAGCTATGAACAACTTCTCTGTGATATCTAAGACAAGGCAAGTTTTCATTCATTCATGTTTCTTTCAATTGTTTTCACTTCTATCAGCTTTTCTGCCTCTCCTTTTTCATTCATTTATGATACTGGCATAATGGTTTCCATTGAAAATATTGCAGTTGATATTATATGTCAAACCATCTTTATATTCGACATTAATCAGAGTAATAGAGTACAGTTTGTATGACAAACGAAAATAGCATTAATAGTAACTGATATATATATAGTGATTAGGTCTTTACAGTATCCCACAAGATATTACACAGTATTTACCAGTCTTAGGACAAAATAAAATTTAACTGCACTATTGTAGCTTTCTCACGGCAATGATTGCGTGGGTCCCAGTTCTCCAGTTGCTGGTCTTTACTCGTTACCCTTGTAACCTCTTCTGCCAGCTAATTGAACTATATTATATTGGAAAGAGTGAGATTCAAAAGAATCCCAGTAGTAACAATCTTCTATCATGCAAAATGAGATAAATAGATATGCAATACATTAGCAATAAAACAAGCATTACATGTTTCTGCGTTGTTGGAGAACTCAAGGCCACAACCCTATCTCCTGCTGTATGATCAACAGAAATGTGCACATGTATTTAAGGTCAACTGTCGCTGAACCCTACTTGTTCTGTACCACTGTCGTGGTTTGTTTTACACCGCTATCGCGGTTTGTTCTATACTACTATCGTGGTATTATTCTGCACCACTGCCGTAGTTTGTTCTGTACCACTCGTGGTTTATATCATCATGACATTGCGTATACAAAGTACCCGCGTGCACCATAAACATATGTATTGCATAAAGGATAAACCAGAGCATATACAATTTCACATAGAGTATGAAAGAAAGTGCTACTAC
>JBAGKO010000003.1:17980780-17994504 GCA_037177275.1 Acacia concinna | reverse complement strand
TAAATATATTTTGTGAACTAAGGGTATTTAAAAGATCCCTATCCCAATACTTTCAACCCGGTCCCAGCCAGTACCGGGATCACCCTTGGGGATCCCAGGATAATTCCGGTTTGTATATTTTTTTAAAATTTTTTTATCTTATAAATTAAAATTATCCTTTTATTTATGTATTCTTACTCATATGAATTAAGTTATCTTTTCAAAATATATGTATAACATCTTTAGTTGGAATTAAACCTCATATATTGCAATACTAAACTTAACTATATACTGTATAAAGATAAAAATGATAATAATAAACATAATTTTTAAACTTTAGATCAATTTATGTAATTATTATGGTCTTATTAGTTGTTAAATAATTATTTTTAATAATAAAATATGATAAAAAATTATTTTAATTTTTAAAAAAAAAATAGAAGAAATCTGGGACCGGGATTTCCCGGTCCCATCCCAGGGTACCTGAATTTTCCCGGGACCGGACCGAAATTGGCAAATCCCGTCTCGGTCCCGAGTTTGAACACCCCTAGTCGCTAATGTAGAGTTGATAGATTCTTTATTAAAGTTTGAGTCCCAGTTTTAAAGGAAACACTTTTAAACCCAATAGTAGATGATATTTGGAATAAATAAAAAATATAGGAATGAGGAAATGGTAGTTGAAAGTTAATACTAAAAAAATGAAAAATAACACTTAAATATTATTTTAATTTTTAAAATTTAAATTGGTTTGTTAATATTTTAAAAAGACATCAATATATCATGAATTAAATTGGATTTTTCAAATTTTCTGATATAAACAGTAGTAAGATTTTACAAGATGAATAATGAGATTTGCAAGATGAGTAATAGATTTTGCTAGTTTTTTCTAGTATCTGTTTTTCTCTCTCCCTTTGATAGCACTGTTCATATAACACTAACATTGACACTGATATTGATTGACGCATAGTGACAAAGGAGAGAGAAATTTGCTTATGATAGGGGAGAGATGGAATTTTCACAAGTTGAGTAATGGGATTTACAAAAATAGTAATAGAATTCGTTAGTTTGTGGATTATTTTTCACATAAGCAAATTTAAAAAATAGAGAAGAGAGGAGATTTTTCTTAAGTTGATTAATGTGATTTGCAAGAATCATAATAAAATTTGTTAGTTAGTGGATCACTTTTCACATTAACAAATTTAAAAAACCCGATTTAATTATAATATCTTAGTGTTTTTTTAATAAATTAATTTAAATTTTAAAAATTCAAATAGTATTTAAAGATTACTTTCTCAAAAAAGAAATGATATAACGACAAAAGAATAGTGAAAAGGGTATAATGATACTGGAGAGAGGTTGGGGCATAATATAGAGAGAGGAAGAGTGAAGCGATAGAGAGAGGGAGATAACGATAGCGTGTTGAGAACAATGGCAGAGTTGCAGAAAAGCTTCAAAGCTTCTTTTCTCTCAAGTGTGAATCTTCTTCTCTTAGTATTATTATGGCTTAGCATTACAGCAAGACCATCCATGGCGGCCACAGAAATCCCAGTAGGAGTCATTCTTGATCTGAATTCGAAACTTGGTAGAATGGTTAACGACAGCCTCGCCTTCGCTGTCGAAGGTTATTATTCCGTTAATGACCAAACAGCCACCATGATCCGCCTTATAGTCCGAAATGTTTCTCAGAACAACGTGGTCACCGCCGCATCAGCAGGTAACTCACCGCTACTCCAATCTCCATCGTCTCAAATTTCATTTTTCGCTAAAATACTAAAAAATAATGCTCTTTATCTTTCATGTCAAAAATTGAAAAATCAGTTGCGAAGTTGACACTCATCACCACCCATAATTTGCAACTGTTTATATATTTATTAATTTAATTTGCAATTAGTTTTTCGAAATTCAAGATGAAACGTGTTTAAAAAGGATAGTCTAGTAATTTTATGATGATTGCATAAAAACCAAAAGCACTTTGCTAAATTTTTTAAGTTTTTTTGGTCCTGAGTTAAAATTAAATTATAATGTAATGGTCCTAAAATGTCGTCCTTCCCTCGTTAAAAGTCTTATGTTGTCATAAATTGAGGATATCATTTAACTCCTTTCCTTTTCCTAACAGAAGAGTTAGCTAGGGATTAGATTTGGTCTTACCTATAAAACTTTAAATCCATTTTATCTTTTATATATTTATCATTTTCCTTCAAACTAATTTACTTAACTTATAAATTAATAAATAATTTAATGCTAAAAAGGGTTATTTTAAAGAGATCATATTGAATCTGTGCAAAGCAACCAAATTATTTCATTTGCTTCATCTACCTAGATTAATTAAGTAACCATTATATTAAGGATATGTGCTAATATTTATTAGGAAAAATTGTGTTTAGATCACAAAAAAAAAAAAAAGAAGATCAAACGATCCCATGAATTCTTATAATTACACTTAAGTCTTATGGAATTGTCAATAGACGCCCATGTATTTATTTAAGTCTTATAAAATTGTCAATGAACACTCATGCAGTTATCATTTAAAGCATATGTAATTGTTAACTGGGACTTAAATGTAACTATAAAATTTTGTAGGACGGTTTGATCATTTTTTCTTTTGATTGGGACCTAATAACAATTTTTCCTATTTATTAAGATGATTTTTTTGGGTCCCCATTCTTGGCTTCCTGACTCTCCAACTGCTAGCATAAAATGGGCTTTAGTTTATGTTAACATGGAGAGATCACGGTGATAGAACTTGGAGACTAACCTTTAATTTGATATGAATGCAGCCTATAATCTAATGAAGAAAGAAAATGTGCGCGCCATCTTGGGGCCCCAAAACTCAGAGCAAGCAAGGTACATAGTGAGACTTGGTGAGAAATTCCAAGTACCTGTCATTTGGTTTCCCATAACTGGTCCATCTCTTTTGCCACCTCCTTCCCCATCCTCCATCTACACCGGTCAAGGCCTTAATTGCTATCAGTTCCAAGCTATAGCTGCCATTATTAAAGCTGTTGGGTGGCAATCTATTGTCCCCATTTATGAAGAGACTGAATATGGCAGTCACCTTGTTCCATGCCTCACCAATGTGTTGAAAGAGATGAGCGTACAAATGGCTAACGTAACAGCCATCGATACAAGTTCAACAGATTTTGGAATTAACATCACTCTTGACAAGTTAAATTCCATGCGAACACATGTATTTCTTGTCCATATGAGTTCAGATTTCGGAACACGATTTATTTGGCTTGCACAAAAAAAAAAGATGATGGGTGAAGGATATGCTTGGATACTTACCCAAGAGCTATCTTCTTTGATAGATCCTCAAGTTGAGATTACGAGAAACTTGTATAGTGGCGTCTCAGCTGACCCAGTTGGTAATTTTACTGATTTTGTTGCTTTGAAAAGATACATGCAAGGTGCATTGGGAGTGAGGCCAACGGATTCCAACAAAACAGATGTGCGTAGGGCTAGAGAGAGGGATTTCACTGCTAGGTTCAGAGGTACCCTAACTATCTATGGATGGTGGGCTTATCACACAATCGAAGCATTGGCTATGGCTTTAGAGAAGCCAGGCACAAACGACAATGGCCAAAAACTTCGCGATGAAATTAAGGCTACTAATTTCACAGGCGTGTCTGGGGTACAATTTGATTTAACGAAAGGACAACTAGACCTATCTGAGCTTGAAGTATACAATGTGATATCTGCAAGAGAAAGGATCATTGGATCTTGGAGGCCAAAACCTGGACTTGATCAAGATTACAGTGAAGGAGGTGGTGATGTCGCATCTCGTGCCCGTGAATACCAACTAAAGGATCCCCTATGGCCGGGTGATACATTGAATAAACCACCAAAGTTGAGAATTGGAGTCCCAAGAACAACTTCTTTTCCAGAATTTGTGAATGTATATAATTCTTCTAAGCTACGGGTTGATGGCTTTGCTTATAATGTGTTCTTAAAAGCTCTTGATGTTTTACCATTTCCATTAAATAATTATGAGTTTGTTCCCTTGCCGAACAAAAGTAGAAGCGATAACACCACCTATGATGATATGCTCTGCACACAAATGAAAGAGGAGGCAAGTTTTCTTTCTTTTCTTTTTCACTTGTTTTACTTTGCATCAATTTATCTCTTAGTTTCTCATGGAATGCGACTTGATGTGTGTGTTGTTTCTAACATTCATATATACAATGCAATTTTTTTGTGTATGAAAATAATGTAGGATCTTGATGCTATAATTGGAGACATCACAATTGTGGCAAGTCGCACAAAATGTGTTGATTTCACATTGCCATATTTAGACTCAAGTGTAGCAATGGTGGTAAGGGTGAAGAATGCCTCCACTTCAGGGATCCTCTTCAAACCTTTCGACGGGTCACTGTGGTTAACTCTTGGTGCTATTTTCGTGGCTGCAACTATTATCATACTCATATTAGAAAAATACAAAACCAAAAACAACGAAAGAAACAAAATTAACGAATTTCTCATCAACCCCTTCCTTGTTTACAAGATTGGTGAGTTCTCTAAGATCTTATGTGGCATTTATACTTAATTAATATTATTAAAAAAACAAGCTATTAGTGACAAAATTTAGTGATGGAATTCTATTTGTTAATACAGAGTCTGTCATTAATTAATTAATTAGTGACGGAATTGTAAAATTCCATTCCGAATTTATAATTTTTTTTGTGGTATGCTATTAAGTTTAAATTTGACCCTTGTACGAACGTACTCTATCACACACTTGATAATATTACAGATGTTATGGAGAAATTTGCAAGCAGTGCTGCAGGATGGATGGTGATACTGACGTCATTCCTATTCATCTTAGTAGTGCAAGTTTACACAGCGAATTTAACTTCAATTTTAACACAAGGGAAGGAGAAAGAGCCTTCATTTGAGAACGAAACCGAGATTATACATAGAAATCTGTCGGTGGGATATCGAACTGGGTCTTGGGTGGAAAGGCTTCTAATCCACCAATTAGGATTCAACCCATCTCAGTTAAAGGCTTTAGGAAGTCATGGAGAGTACAATGAAACATTGTCAAAGGGAACCAAAAATGAAGGAGTGGATGCTATTTTCGATGAAACTCCTTATCTCACGCTCTTCCTCTCCAAATATAAGTCTAGCTTCATGATTACAGGACCAATCTACGAAACTGGTGGATTTGCCTTTGTAAGTCTCCCGCTCCATCTTACTCTTACTAGATTTCTAATTATGATGAGATGAGAAAAACATAACTCAAGTTGCTTATATTTATCAAATCAGGTTAATAGGTGAATTTACAAGTACATATACACAATTCAACAAGTGATAACAAAATATATAACAAGCGACTGGAGAACATGACATAATAAATATAAGCAACTTGATCTAATTTTTATTCTTATTAGACAAACTTAATTAATTCGATCATATCGTATTTGTGCTATGTTTAGGCATTCCCAAAGAAATCTAGCTTAGGCTCTCACTTCTCAAATGCAATCTTAAAGGTGACTCAAGATGCGGAGCCATATCGTGTGCTGATGGCCAAGAGCTCCTTACCAACCTCTATTGAAGATTTGGAATTTGAAGACGAAAGTGACATAGAGACATCAAAATTGGATATCGATATCCTTGGAGGCCTTTACCCTGTCCTATTATCTGTTGTAGCTCTCTTTTTATGCCTTTCCATTCCATCACTGATTAAAAGGTTGCGTAAACCATCCTTAGTGATTGAATGGTGGCGTAAGAAAAAGCCTTTCAAGTTAGCTAATAAGGCTTAATAATCGTAGGACTTGCTATTAGTTAGTTAGTTGCAATTATTAAACATGTGATACGTGCGTGTGTGTATAAAGCTCCTTGCTTCCCATCTCCAATTCTGTGGTGAATAAATTTTTCTTTTGTTTTTTCATGGCCAACAAGAAATATTGTACTTCCTCTAGGATTCTGAATGTAGGACACTGAAAACTAATTTAGAAATATTTGGTTAAAAAATAGGTTACTTTTTTATGAACTAGTAGTACCAACTAATAGAAATCCCCTTTAATATATAGGGGGGAAAAATCACTTGTGCTTCAATATCTCAAATCAATATTGTTACCTACAAGAGTATAGCTTATGGGTACTAGAAGAAAAAGTATATTAATTAACAATTTATTTTAGTAGGAAATCACTAATTTAAAATTTTTAAAGTTCAATTGGTATTTTATCATTTTTTGGGGTAACATATCACCAACAAAAATATACTTATTAAAATTAAAGATTTGGAAGGAACATATATTGAAATCTTTAAGACTAAAAATATATATATCGACTAACTCATGTTATTAAGACAAAAGAGAAAGCAGAAAACTCATAAAGAAAATTGAAAATAGTCAAAGTTAAGGCCAGTTAGAAATTGAAGTAGCCAATAATCAAATTTTGAAGGCAAAACCACGCTTTCCTTGCCCAAAATCACAAACGATCGAGAGCAAAATATCATGGAGAAGAAGAGAAAATTTAAGCAGAAGAAGAGATCAATTGTATGCCGACATAAGCAACTCAAACATGTAACCAAAAATAACCAACATTGACTGGGCCCTTCTCCATACGATAATATTGTAACGTTCTGTTCAACAGCTTCATTACACCTGCATCATTTAACCATTCATGATACACACACACACACTATAAAACAATGTTAGTAAGAGAATACTTTAAATTTAAAGGGATACCAATTATTTTATAACTTAATAGCTTGGAAGCTCTATTGTTTGCTAGTTCCATTTCGATTAAAAAATTTTTTTAAACCGTCATCCCTCTAATTACAAAAAGGGTTAAGGGGAAATCTTTGGTCAGAAGTCAGCTGGCAATTTTACCTTATAAGTGTTAAAATATGCAATTTTACTCGGCCTGTTATCCTAATTAATTTTGACCATTAATTAATTTATTAATATATTTAGTTGATAATTTATATGTCAACCATATCATTTTTATTAGGTGTGTAAAGTTGCTCCAGAAATACATGTGTCATTTACTTTATATTTTTTTTAAAGTTAAATTTAAAATTTATGAGATAAATTTTCATATTAACAAAAAAAATGACAAGATGATATATGAATTGAAAACTCAACATATTTAATTAATTAAAAATTAAAATTATCTGAAATAATGGCTAGACAAAATTACTTCCTTTTGTATACTTGCGAACAAAATTACTTTTAAAAATTTTTGGAACAAGTTCACTATTGGTGAAAATTTTTAAAATAAAAATACTCCTTAACCCTTAAAAAACGGTGTTGAGGTGAAAAATGGCTACGAGACAAAGTGGCACAAATCTCGAATGCAAAATAGTTACGATGCCCGGGTGTCATGGTGTAAACTGTAAAGCATTGTTCTGCTTTTGCTTTTTTGCTTATTCCCCCATTTTCTTCTCTCTTCCTCTCCATCCACAAATTATTGAGATCAAATTCTCAATCATCAAATAGGAGTTACATTATAACTTTTTATTTATAATATTATTGTTTCCTTCAAAACTTTACTTAGGTGATACTACTTTGGTCTCTATTGTAAAGTACTTTTACTAATTACTTGCAATAACTAAGAAAAATAGTTGACATAATTAAAATGGTAAAATTATTACTACTTTAATATCCAAAATTACCCTCAAATCAAACTTAATGTATATTAATTAGTTTAAATTTCTTCCTTGTAGTTGGCAAAAAAAAAAAAGAAAACACTTCCTTATATAATCTGTCTCTACAACTATTAATAATCACATTCGTGGTGAAAAATGGAGTTATCCGAACACCCCTCCAATCCTATTGCCTCTTTTGAATAGTGACTCATTTAACAATAGATAAAGGTAACAATTTAAAAAATGACGTTCAAAATAGTAAAAGGACAATTTAGTGTTATAAAATATAGAAATTTCATATCAATTTTTTGATAGGAATTTATAATTTTTAGAATCTTTAAATTATGTAAAATTACATAAATGCCCTTAAATTTTTACAATAAGAACTTCTCAATTTATAGTAATAAATGAATGTATTTAAGCTGTGAGTTGCTGTGAATTGAGATACTCTTATAGTGAAAATTTAGAGGTAAGTAATTTTACAAAATTTCAAGATTTCAAAAATTCTAAATTTATATTAAAAGACTGATATAAAATTTTTAGATTTCTTCACACTGAATTGTACTTTTACAATTTAAAAGTCATTTTCTGAGATTTTCTCATAAATAAATCTTGTAAGAGATGGCTTTATTAAACACTGAAATGGTAATGTGTCCGTACTCCCACTTCACTGGGCGTGAAGTCACTATCTTCTTTTAGATTTTCTCAATCTTTTGTTTTTTTTTCCCAGTAGTTGGATCCAGCTAATTATGTAAGGGAGAAATGTCGGAGAAAGTCGTATTTGTCATGCCACAGGGAAGAAAGGAAAAGCTGGTTAAAAAAAGAAAGAAAGAAAGACTGGTAAGCTACAGCCAATACGTTGGATTTTTTGAGAAAATAATACGAATGAACTAACAACCAATTTATAAAATACGATTTTTTTATTGCTAAATACTTTTTCTCCAAATTAAAATATTGGAAAAAATAAAAAAAACTAACCTTGATCAAACTGCATGCATTTTCTCTAACCCATCTCAACCCTTGGCCAGTTAGTTTTTGATCTAAAATTTGGTATGACAATAATAGAGAAGCTAAAGAATGTCAGAAATCACAATTCTAAGATAAGGTGCAATAATAGAATTTTTTTTTCATTTTTTAAGTTTTTAAAAATAATTGCAACTTAATTAAAAAGAGGTAGATTTCTAATTATTTTCAGATTTTATATATTATTTTAATTTGGGTAACTTTTAAAGCTAATCCGATGTGTATGGGAGATAATGTCATGAAAATGTTGAGTTCATATAGGTAGTCGGTAGATGTCTTTTTATATGGATATATTATCAAATTTGAGAGCTAACTGTCATATAGTTGACATGATGTTAGAGAAAATGTAAATATTTAGGTTAGGCTTATTTTATAATTAAAATTTGTATTTTATTTTTTGGTACTTGAAAATAATTACAAATTTTAAAATTTATATTAATACATATTTCTTTTCCTTGACCCCTCACCCTATCCTTCCAAAATATTAATTTGCACTTTAGTACTTAATAATTTAAATGCCATCATTATCTGTGAGTCTTCATGTATGAAATTTACAAGTTAAGCCCTTTTATGTTTATAATTGACTATGTAAATTACAACAATAATTTAATGGGAGAATGAAAAAACAAAGAACTTTGAAATTTTAAAATCCTAAATCAAGTATTTCTCATAAAATGATTCGTAAATTACTTATTAAATCTTGTTATTTTTTTAATGAATTCTTAGCAACAAACCTAATTTAAAATTTTGAAATTTCAAAGTTCTTTTTATGTAATTCTCCCTAATTTAATTTACATAGAATGTCTCATAAATAATAATGATATTTAAGTGACACAATTATTTTTAACACTTAGATATTAGAACTGTTGGTGGTGATGATAATCTAACCAGGCCATCTATGGTAATTTAGTTAGTTAAAGTCGGTCAAATGGTTTAGTCAAAATATTATTTTTACTCTTTTATATGGTTAACAAATGACACTGATGTCTCTACATTCTAAGTTTCGAGAGGTTGTGTTTTTGTTTTTGTTTTCTTTTTGTTTGTGGGGAAATGGGGGACTAGTATTAATTAATTTGTTTTAAAAAGGGACTTATTTGTAATTTTAAGAATATTTATATATAATTTTAAAAGGTAACATTACGCCATCCTAACATTTAGGTAAGAGGCATTTTTGTTATGAAAATTTTTAACTAGGGATGATTTTGTCCTAAAAATTTTTTAAGGGTAATTTTGTCTCGAGTTTTTAAAAGGGAGTATTGCCATTAGATGCTGACTTCGTTAATTTTAATTATTAGTTAACTAAATATACTGAGTTAACATTTCACATATCATCTATGTCATTTTTTTAAGATTCAAAATTGTTTTGGAAATATAAAGAAACTTCTAAAAAAAAAAATTATGTCTGAAAAACTTCTAAATTAATATCACCTCGTTTTTTTTTTTGTTACAATTTTCTTTGGGCAAGTGGGCACACTACTCCAATCTTCTGCATTGCCAATAAAGGGGCGAGGTCTCCTAAGAAAGTACGCTCCATTCCCATCCCCATCCCCATCCCTTGGCCTTAAACTCGAGATGCATGATTAAGGGGTAAAAGTCTCATCTACTCATAACAACCTCCGTTGGTTGGTATCACCTCTTAATACAAGCTTACATAGCAAAAATGTCTATTAGCCCAATTTAGGATACCCAGCCCACTCTTGCGAAAATGCTTGTGGAGCAAAAAGGTACTTGTACTTTTTAACAGCACAGCTATTATCTTCGCACCATTATCTATATTACTATATTACTAAATGTGATCAATTTCTCAAAGTTAAAAAAAAAAAGTGTAAGGTTCTAAAACCAAGATTGATGACTAAACTAGACAGGGTATTGGGTTAAGAGTTAGTTAGTCAGGTTGAAGTTAAACTGGAGCCAACCCAGGCTTAAACCGGTGAGGGATGAAAGATTTTAGGGTTATTAATATAAATTTATAAAGAAAAAGTTAAAAAAAAGATTTTTTTTAAAAAAATAATAAACAATCCCGGGTTGACTCATGGATCGGATCGTTTTAAACACCAAGTCGCTGATTCTTAGACTAGAGCGGCCAGTTCGGTCAGAGTTTGAGAACTAGAAAAAAATGAGACATCGCTCCCTTCCTTTTCTTTCTCTGCACTCTCTTATCCTTTACCTCAACATTACTTGGTTTCAGGGATAAATAAAGCAAAGGGAGCACTGTTTTTTTTATTTAAAAAACACCCATAACCTTTTTTGTAGAATCTAAATTATTTTTAGTAGTCAATACCTAAATATATTTTGTTAGTGATACACTGTATCTAGCACCCAACGCTCAAAGCTCTGAAGTATTTTCCAATAGATAGTGGGTGTTGGTAAAAGAAATTTTAGAGAGCTAAGTGTAATAAAAATTAATTTAAGATACTAAATATTGTTGAATTTTTTTTAATATATTATATATGCTCTTTTTTTTTAAAAAAAATGGGTGATTTCCTTACTTTGCTTACCCAAAAACTACATAGTTTGGGTAAAGGATGAGAGTGTGATAAAAGAAAGGAAAGAGACAAATAAATACTTTATAAATATTAAAAATTTAGAAAGATGACTCAAATTTAGTAAATAATAAATGAGGGGCAGAAAATTGGTCAGTTTTATTCGTTCTCTGTTGAATTTTAGTTATTTTATTTTAGTCATTACCTGCTCAATTTTAATTATTTTCGATTGAGTTTTTGTTAAAGCCCCTCATTTATCATTTATCAAATTTAAGTTATTTTTTAAGATTTTTAATGGTTAGAGGGTATTTTTTATCTTTTTCCCTAAAAAGAAAGGGAGAGAAGCATGTATACTGGAGTATTAGTTTGTTGGGAAAAAAGCAAAAATATACTGTTAGTGATTGTTAAGAGGGAATATAAAGTGATAGATACCAAGAGTTGAGGAGAGAGTGAGAGAGTAAAGGTAACCGCAGAAAATGCAGAAAAGGCGAAGAGAATCTCTCGTATTATTTGTGGGCTTATTATGTCTAATCGCCCAAACCGAGTGTGCGACTGTAGATATACGAGTGGGAGTGATTCTGGATTTGAATTCATCACTAGGCAACACCACTCTCAACTGCACCAACATCGCACTCCAAGATTTCTATGCCACACATGATCACTATACAACAAGGCTCAAACTTCTTGTCAAGCATTCTGGAAACGATCTTCTCACTGCAGCTTCTGCAGGTATAACTACAACGACTCCTATAAATGTAACATTAATGATGATGTTTAGGTATTTGGTTTTTAATGTTTGTCCATTTGTTAGAAGATCGGTTTTTGTTCTTCTACCATGTTTCTCTTTAATTTCTTGATGACAACCGATCCCATTTAAATTTAAAGAAAAATGAACCTCAAGACATGGGATAAAAGAATAATGGGGGTTTTAAACAGGCAGAAAGAGGAGAGAGGAGGCAGCTGAGAGGGAAGAAGAGAAGAACATGACATACTATTTCCGTCTTTACATTAAAGACTCATTTAACTGATATAAAGAGATTAAAGAAGATAAATAAATTATTTAATTATAACATATATTACATGATCTCTAAAAAATACTTGATATGTACTATTATATTAGAGGTAAATTATTTTGGTGGAAAGCCGTAAATATAATTAGTTTAAAGTTATTTATTTAACCTAGATAGTTGAATAAAGTTGTGGGGAGAGTTGGAAGTCAGCAAGGAGAAGATGAGGCAGAGAGAGTGTGAGAGAAGTAGAGAGAGAGAGCATGTCGTCATTTTAAATGCTGAGTAAGCCTCCAGAGTATGATTTGTTCAGAGAAGAGAGGGACAGAGAGGGGAGTGAGATCAGAGCCTAGGAGGAGGAGGATGGGCAGCAGAGAAATTGACGGGAACACTTTTTTCTCCCAAAACTACTACGTCGTACGTGTTGGGTAAAAACAAGTGACGGTAACACCTTTTTTTTTTTTAAAAAAACAATTCAATATCTTCAAGTAATTTTTAGTAATATCTATTATTTTAAAGTAATTTTTAGTACACTAGATAATTGAGAATCAAGAGATACTCGATGCTAATGGAAAAAAAAAAGTTCAAAGTGATACGTGCTAGTTACTAGGTTGATAGTGAAATAATATTTTAGGGTGTTGAATATACTAAAAATTACTCCCTTCGTTCTTATATATAAGATATTTTTAATCAAATTGTGGGATTCTATATTAAAGTTAGTTAAAAATAATAAATATTTAAGAAGTATAATTATCTTTTCAAAAGTACCACTAATTATGAATGAGAAAGAGAAAAAGTAATGATGGAAAAAAGGAAGTAAAAGAATGTATGGATAATAAATAATGTTAAATAAGAAAAATCACATTTATTATAGAGATAAAGTTAAATGATATTTTATAAAAAACCAAAACCATTCAAATAAAATTATTTTATATATAGAAATGGATGGAGTACTTTAAGACAATATATGCTATTAAAAAATAATTGAGGAAGTTGGATTTATTTATTTATTTAAAGAAAGGTGTTTCCCATCACTTGTTTTCACCCAAAAGAATGTAGTTTGGGAGAAAATGAGGGTAGGGAAAAAGGAGAGGATTCAAGTCCGACAACGATGTTAGTAGGGGTTAAATTATGGGTGAAATTAATGTCTTTATCAAGGAGGTTAATTATTTATGTGAAAAACTGATATTGATTATTTGGTGAATAACATGTATAATATTCTCTATTAAAATAACAGAATAATTAATGGTTAGTTATGGTTTAAATAAACTTAAAAGTTTAGAGGGACTTTTATATCAAACTAAGGTCATACAACTAGTTGTATATGAGTTGAAATTTCAAAAACCCATATACCTGTTAATTTTTTTTTCAAATTTTAAAATAGTGTAAAGTAGCATATAGCAGCACTCTCATGTTTTTTTTTTTTTGGCATCAACAAACACTATTTCATTTATATTTCCAAGGTACAAAAAACTGGACCGGCCAAAGAACCGATCACGGTACGGGTTTAAGGTTCAAAGGGTTCAACCGGGTTGGATCGGGGGTTGAACCGACTATTGAACCAGGCATATTAAAATATTATAATTTAGATGTTATTACTAAATACTCAAGCAACAGGCTGATAAATCACCATTTTTGTGT
>JBAGKO010000003.1:17944921-17955074 GCA_037177275.1 Acacia concinna | reverse complement strand
AATAATAATAATAAAAAAGGGGCAGTACTGTATTTTTCCTAACAAAACTCATTTTTATTTTAATTTTTGGGTCCGTTGAAAAATTTCATAACATTATGACTTGTGGCCGGGACTTAACTGAAATTCTCAGGGTATAACAGTATATTGGTGGTTGGAGCATTCATTAATCGTTAGAGGAATAGCGGGAGAGAGGGAGAGGGAGAGAGAGAGAAGCGCATGAGATCAATGGCAGATTGGCAGAAAAGCTTCAAAGCTTCTCTGTTAAGTGTGAGCAGCCTTCTTCTATTAGTATTATTATGCCTTCACATCACAGCAAGACCTTCCGCGGCAGCCAAAGATGAGTATAATAATAAAAGACGAATACCAGTAGGAGTCATTCTTGATCTGGATTCAGAACTTGGTGAAATGTTAAATTACAGCCTACACTTCGCCATTAAAGATTACTATTCCGTTCATACGGATACAGGCACCAAGATCGATCTTATAGTCCGGAATGTTTCTCAGAACGACGTCGTCAAAGCAGCAGCAGCAGGTAACAAAAACTCTAATTTCCATGATTTTTTTTTTATAGATTGTTTGCAATGATCATTAGCTAGGGAAAAAAACTCCAAATTAGTCTGAGTTCTTGAAAAATTCAGCTCCCATGAATAGTTTGATTTGGGAAAAATTAATTTTTTTGTCTTCTAACTTAATCCCTATAATCTGACTTTATCTTTATAGTTTTAACTCAGTTGTTATTCAATCAATATAATTTAAAAATTTAGGTTCTATGTTTTAGAAAATAAAATTATATATATGATAAAGGTTGGTGATTAAATTAAAAAATAATTTAAACTATAAAAATCGAGTTGTAGTGAGTTAAAGTTTAAAGACTGTGTTACAATATAATCAAAATTATAGGGATTAAGTTATACCAAACTGAAATATAGGGATTGAGTTATAATTGAGACAAAATAATAAAAACCAAAAGGTTAATTTTTCTAGAACATAATGAAACATGAACTTGCTTCTTGTGGACTAACCAAGGTTTTGAAACCCGGACCGGTGACTGAACAAATCAGGCTACTGGGTCAAGGGTCAGTGAGTCAAACCAGAGTCAAATCGGAGCTAACCCAAGCATAAACCAGTGAGGAGGGAAGATTTTAGGGTTATTAATATAAATTTCTAAAAAAAATGTAAAGAAACGATTTTTCAAAAATAAAAAAAAATAAAAACAATGACCCTGGGATGAGATCGGTCTGGACCGTTTAGGCATCGGTTCGCCGGTTTCCTAGTCAAACTGGCCGGTCTGATCCGCGTTATACAACTATGGGGCTAACTAAAGCAAGCTAACCGTACGCATTTAAACTTATTATACCAAGGAAAAAACTCTCAAATCATATAGTCCTTCAATTCTTAACTTAATATTACTTTAATAAAAAAACTTTAAACTTAAAAAAATATATTTAATATTAAGGACAGAACATAGTATATAAATACTCTTATCTACACAGTCGCCCATATGTTAATGTAAGAAGATGCAATTAAGTAGTGTTGGTAACATGTTTTGAATTTGAGATTTTCGTTTAAGAAATTATCATATGATTCTTGTAATTAAAATATTTATGTCCGAATATGTGTGTTTTTGAATTTGTATTTGTTTGAGTAAATTGGTTGTCAATAATCAAGAATTTTTAATTAAGGTTGGAATTTGGGGATATGGCTTTGGAACATGAGTGTCAAATCTTTGTAATGAGTCTTTCAATCATTCATGCTAATTATCAGTAGGAAAATGAGTTACAAATTTATCATATGTCAGTGTCAAATTTTGAAAAGTCGTTGTTGTAAAATTCCAGCAACTCAGTTAAATATCTTAAAAAACAAATTCATGATAAAATTATCAAATCGATTTCATACATTTCACACATCGAAATTAATTGCAAGTTCAAAACTTCAATGTGAAATTTTGAGTTGCATATGTTGCAAATTTGACACCCATCATCCGTAATTTATTACACTGTTCATATATATACAGAGATATATATATATATATATATCTATATATAATATTATTTAATTTGCAACTAAGTTCTGTTTTTTTCCCCCATTGTCTCCATTCCTGTCCACATGTTTCTCTCCGAGTTAACTTAGAGAAGACCTATTTTCTTACTTTAGTTATCCTAAAGCAAGTCACTTCAACTAACTTACTAGAACTATAATTAACTTATTAAATCAGTTTTAAATTAAAAAATTCAAAATTTACCCATATTAAATAATGTTTTGAATATTTCTCTCTCTTAGTTTAAAGGGGAGAAAACCCTCTCCCACGCTCCATCCCTTTCACCTGCTTCAAACACGGACCTCGTGAAAGGTCCATTCTAGGACACACCATGAGGACCAATGTAACAAGAAATGATATTTTAAACGAAAGACAAAAATATAAGAAGCCACATTTAAGTATTAATTACCTAGATAAAATTGATAAAGAAACCGTAATTACTTTTTAAGCCACTTAAACTTTGAACTAGATTATTTTTCTAAAAGTGACATATATTATGGAGAATAGAGTGTGAAGTAGGCTTACTTTATTTTAAGTTAATTTGGAGAGATCAAGGTGACAGATCTTGGAGATAACCATTGATATATGCAAGCAGTTGGGAATCTGATAATGGAACAAAACGTGCATGCCATACTGGGGCCCCAAAATTCAGAGCAAGCAAGGTATGTAGTGCGACGTGGTGAGATAGAGGAAAACCAAGTACCTGTTATTTGGTTTCCCATAACTGGTCCATCTCTTTTGCCACCTCCTTCTCCGTCATCCATCTACTCCGATGAAGGTCTTAACTGCTTTCAGTTCCGAGCTATAGCTGACATTGTTCAAGCTGTTGGTTGGCAATCAATCGTTCCCATTTATGAAAAGACTGAATATGGCAGTCACCTTCTTCCATGCCTCACCAATGTGTTGAAAGGTATGGGCATACGAATGGATGACGTAATTGCCATTGATTCAGATTCAACAGATTATGCAATTAACAGCAATCTTGACAATTTATATTCCATGCGAACACATGTATTTCTTGTCCATATGAGCATGGATTTGGGAAGAAGATTTATTACGTCTGCAAAAATAAAAGAGATGATGGGTGAAGGATATGCTTGGATACTTACACAAGAGCTATCTTCTCTGACATATCCTCAAGTTACGATTAAGAGAGAATTGTATAATGCCGACATGTCTTTGTTTTTAACAACTTTTACTGATCAAGTTCCTTTGACAAGATATATGCAAGGTGCATTGGGAGTGAGGCCAAGGGATTCGAACAACACAAAAGAACGAAGAGAGAAAGAGAAAAGTTTCTCTAAAGAGTTCAACAGTTTTCTAACTCTCTATGGATGGTGGGCTTATCACACAATCGAAGCATTGGCTAAGGCTTTAGAGAAGCCAGGCACATTATACGATGGCCAAAAACTTTGCCATGAAATTAAGCACACTAATTTCACAGGAGTGTCTGGGGTGCAATTTGATTTAACTAAAGGACAACTAGATCAATCGGAGCTTGAAGTATACAATGTGATAGGAGACAGGGAAAGGATCATTGGATATTGGAGCCCTGAGGGGCTGTTTCAAAATCATAGTAGTAATAAAGGTGGTGAGACTTCTGATCAATACCGGGTAAAGGATCCATTGTGGCCGGGTTATACATTGGATAAACCACCAAAGTTGAGAATTGGAGTTCCAACAACAAATTCTTCTCCAGAATTAGTGAATGTTGATAACTCCATTGAACTGCTCATGGTTGATGGCTTTGCCAAGAATGTGTTCTTAAAGGCTGTTGATGCTTTGCCCTTTCGATTAAATAATTATGAGTTTGTTGCGTTGCCGAACATGACCTATGATGATATTCTCTGCAGCCAAATTGAAAAGAAGGCAGGTTTAAGCTAATTCTTTTCTTTTTAAGTTGTTTTACTTGTGTATATATTAATTCATCTTTTTAATTAATTTCTAATCGAAGGCCAAGCATGATATTAGTAGATACTATGAATCCATCATATATATATATATATATATATTAATGGAAAATACTTAAGTTAAGTTCCTTGTATCCATTTCGTCAAGTTTTTCAATCACATTTGATCATGTATCCTATTTTTAGATTATGATCATTTAATTATAAAGTTAAATACAATAAATAGGACATATAGTCATGTGTGACTAGAGAAGTTGACGAAATAAATGTAAATAACTTGATGTAAGTATGATTGTATTTTAATTATCTTCACACTTGAAAACTGATATCATAATCAACAAGCATGCATGTCCCACCTCCTTTTATCCTAAGTATAAGAATTAAAGCTGCTTTATCCCCTAAATAAATTTATAATTTTTTTTTCTCAAAAGTGTCTTTATTGATTAAACATCATAAGAAAGTTTTAATAAAGAGATTGTTACAATGCACATAATTAAAAAGTGAATTTTAGCAAAATCAACACGCAATTGTTGCATATAACTAACTTAATTAATTCCTTTAATTTCCACAAATTAGTTATCTTGTTATTATATCAATGTGGGAAAGCATTTAGTGTTCTATAAAAAAAAAGCATTTAGTGTTATATACCTGCAGTGTGTTTATCTGTGTGTGTGTGTGTGTTTTTTTTTTTTGTTTTTTTGGGTAAGATTCAATTCCAACAGTTGCTCTATGTATGGAAATATTGCAGAATCTTGATGCTATAATTGGAGACATCACAGTTGTGGCATATCGCACAAATTGGGTTGATTTCACGTTTCCGTATTTAGATTCAAGCGTAGCAATGGTGGTAAAGGTGAAGGATGCTTCCACAAGAACATGGATCCTCTTCACACCTTTCAACGTGTTATTATGGTCAATGTTTTGTTTGATTTTTATGGTTGCAACTGCTATCATAATTTTATTGTTAGTAGTAAACAAAGCCAATGAAAGAAAGAGAAATAACCAAACCGATGAAGGAAACAGAACCAACCAAACTGACGAAGGAAAGAAAATCAAAGAATTTTGCTTCAATCCCTTCCTTGTTTACAAGATTGGTGAGTTCTCTTATATGTAGCATATACAGTTATTACTCCCATTATTCTAAATATAAGATCTATTTACTTTATTTGATTAAATTAAAAAAGTTAGTTAAGGTAGTTAATATAATTTCTTTTTTCAAAAACAACACCCTAATCACCTTTTTTAATTTCATTCATCTCTCTCTTACTTTATTATTATTGAGTAATCATCCATAAGAATAATTGTGAAAAAATATTGACAAATATAAAAAATATATCATATATTTAAGAACATATCTACTCCTCAATTAGGTCCTATATATATTAAGAACAAAAGGATGTGTGTTTCAATTGGTGCCTCGTAAGTACTCTATCACACACTTTATATCAATGTTTTATGTACGATAATATATTACAGATGTTATGGGGATCAATTCAGCGAGCAAAGCTGCAGGATGGATGGTGATACTGACGACATTGCTATTCATCTTTATAGTGCAAGTTTACACAGCGAGTTTAACTTCAATTTTAACACAAGGGAAAACCAAAGAGCCTTTATTTATGGACGAGAGCGAGCTTAAAAGTAGCAATCTGTCCGTGGGATATCGAAATGGGTCATGGGTGAGAAGGCTTCTGATTGAACAAATAGGATTTAATCCATATCAGTTAAAGGGTTTAGGAAGTCGCCAAGAGTATGATGAAGAATTGTCGAAAGGCACTCAAGAAGGAGGAGTTGATGCTATTTTTGATGAAACTCCTCATCTCACCCTCTTCCTTTCTCAATACAATTCTCGCTTTATGATGACCGGACCACTTTATCAAACTGGTGGATATGCCTTTGTAAGTCTACTCAATTATCTTATTCGAGACAAAAACCTCTCAACTTCTCCTATCATCTACTTCCTTCCACTTCTTTATTCTTACCATTAGATCAATTATAAATTGTTGAGATTTGATATCCTATAAGAAACTAAATATGTATATAATATTTTAACAATAACCCATAATATCTCAACAATTCATGGTTTATCTCACGGTGAGAATAAATAACTGGAAGGAAGCAGACCGTAAGGGAAGTGGAGAGGTTCCTTTCGCATCTTGTTCTTACTGATTTTAATTATAAGTCTATATATATAACTTTAATGATGACTTTCTATATATATATATATATTCATTGTATTTTCAGGGATTCCCAAAGAAATCTAGTCTAGTCTCACATTTCTCGAATGCAATTTTAAATGTGACTCAAGATGTGGAGACATATCGTGTGTTGATGGCTAAGAGTTCCTTACCCACTTCCATTGAAGATTTGCAATTTCAAGGCCAAAAGTGATGAAAAGGTGAAGTTTGAACTTTGAAGATAAGTGGCTTTGGAGGTCTTTATCTTGTCCTATTATCCGTTGTGGCTCTCTTTTTCCTCAATGTCATTCTGCATTTGTGTGAGAAGTTGTGTTTCAAGTTTCAACTCATTAGATGAGGCTTAATTATATAAACTTGATGTTGCTAGTTAGCAGTCGCTTATTAAACATGTGATACATAAGTGTGTGTGAGTAAATAGGTTTGCTATCTTATCTACTACTACCTAGTTACGTTAATAAAATACCACGAAACTTACAATAGTAAAATAGCTCTGAAAAATGATTATATTATTACGTTTGACAACCACCTAGAAGTTATAGAGCTAAATTCATACAAATGGCAAAAGGAAATGCATACTATGGAAATAGAAAAAGACGAAAGCTAGAAGGACTGGGAAAGGCAAAGCACGAAAAAAAGAGAGTATGGAAGATTTCGTCCAGAAAGAAATCCTAAAACAAGCCACACCCTCCTATAACCTCTTTTTGTTCTTTATATATTGCTAATATCCTCCTTGTCTCTAAGTTTCCAGCTTTTCTTTTTGATTCTTAGACTCTTCCTTGGCACATTGGGCCCTATGTTCTCTACTGGACCCCCATTTTTTGTTGCATCCAAGCCCATATCTGTCATGCCTGTTACAATATCTACCCCATGGAAAGAGACCTTGTCCACAAGGTCGAAAGATGGATATGCTGTGCTGACTATAGAAAAGACTGATCTTCCCATGTAAGCTTAGAAGAAATGTCCCACTGCACTAATAATTGTGGAATTTGCTTCTCACCTCTTTGTATCAATCTAGAATCCAAAACAGCAACAGGTTGACTGATAGGTCCCTCTGGTTCAATTTGTAATGGTAACGGAAAATAAGAGTGAGCAGGTTCGATGCCCAAAAACTTTTTCAAAGAAGAAATATGGAAAGCAGGGTGGTGGCATGCTCCAGTAGTGCTAAACGATAAGCCACTTTACCAATTCGCTCAATAACTTAGAAAGGTCCAAAATAAACCAAAGCTAATTTCTAAAAACGACGAAGTTCCACTAAAAGCTATCGATATTGTTTTGACTTGATCAAAACCAAGTCACCAACTTCAAAGTCTAACTCTGTTCTCTTAGCATCTGCATACTTTTTCATATGAGATTGAGCCCTCTGGATGTTCTCCTTAAGAATTTTCAGTAAGGCATCTCTTTCTTCTAATTGCCTATGAACGTCAAGGGGATTATCTTCTAATGAGGAATGATGTACTACTGGTGGGGGTCTCTGCCATATACTATTTTGAAAGGGATCATGCCAGTTGAATGAAGAAAGGACGTATTATACCAGAGTTCAGCCCAAGGTAAAAACTGAGCCACTTCTGAGGGAAGCCATGAACAAAGCATCTGAAGTACATCGCTACACACTCATTACATCTGCCACCTCCCAAGATTTTCCATTTAAAGTCCCAATATTTTAAGTACCAAATTTGATCTTGCTTTCATAAACTAATTTATTTAGCTGCCACCGTTCAAAAGAGAGCGGTAACCCTTGCTCATTTAACACGCAATGCAACGGCTCTTGGTCACTTCTCACTGTACTCAAGCCATACAGTGCGTTACTTACAAGCAACGACCTATGCAATAGCATTCTCTCTCTCTCTCTCTAATGAGCTTGTCTCTTTTTATAAGGTCTTATTTGATTTTTTCTGAATAATAAATGCACTTTTACTCATTTTACCGTCATTCTTTCACATCATTTATTTATCATGTACTCTTCTGGTCTTATATATAGGGTAGTACCGTCATTTTTTATATAGATCAAGGAACACCTTAAATCTTATTAACCTTACCATGAAATTCTACAATTTTTCAATTTTACCTTTATTTAATATACTCCTCTGATCCTATATATAAGGCACTTTTAATATTTTTCACACAGACCAAGTAAAACATTAAATCTCATTTACTCTTCTATGAAATTCAACAATTTTCCAACTCTACCCCTATTTAATACACACACACAATATCAAGTGAAAATAAAGTCAACACGCTAATAGATAAAGAGTAAAATTGTACATTCACATCAAAACTTTAATGAGATGCATTATAAGTAGGACAAAAAAAATCTTTTATCTCTGCCTTATATATAGGACTAGAAGAGTATCACTCAATTTCACAAAACAAATAAAGCATTAAGTAGATAGATTTTTCAACATTTATCCTTATTTGTGAAGGATACAAATTTTCTCTCACTTCACTTTTATCTCTATTATAAATTTACATGTCTCTCCCCCCTCTCTCTTTTGATATAAGTCAACAGGGCTAAAATTGTCAAAAACTCATTTACTACCTTACAAGTGACTTATATTTTGAAACAAATGTTTTGGATATAAGTGACTTATATTGTGAAATAAGTAGCACATAAAACCAAATGGAAATAAAGTTAACACAATAAGAAGTATGAGTAAATGTTCAAATTATACATTCACATTAAAATTTTAATAATGTGCCTCATAAATATGACCAAAAAAATAGTCTCCCTTTCTTATATATAGGACCAAAGGAGTATTCTTTTTATTTATTTTCTCATTATTATTCTTTCTCTCTTATTCATAAATATGAGCATCTTTAAAAAAAATTATATTTCCTATATATTTATTGTTTTAAACTAATTTTAGTTATTTGTTAAAATCTTGTGTGATTCAATTAAATAGACCTTATACCTAAAAAGTTTGTTTCAAAATACAAGTCACTTAGAAGATAATAAGTGAGTTTTTGACAATTTTACCCATGTTAGCTTATAAAAAGAGAAAAGAGAGATGTAAATGCAGAAAGATAAAAGAAAAGTGAGAGAAAATGTACACCTTTCATAAATATGGGCAAATATAAAAGTATATATATTTAATGTTTTTTTTAAATTTTGTGAGAATGATTCAAAAAAAAAACGGTATCCCTTTCTTATAAATTAAAACAGAGTGATATATAAATAAGACACCCTTTATTTTGAATCTCGTGTAGTTAATCAAAATAAATTAAAAGGATGGCATGAAGACACGTGTAGCACATCCATTGATTAAAGCTACGTAATTCTTATCTCTTTAGCGCTCAGGTCTTCAATTCTTCAGTTTTCATTCACATCATTTGTCTCCCATACAGGGTGGGAGTCAGCCCTACCTCCATCCAATCTTCGATCTTCCAATGGAGCATCGGAACAATTTTTTATGAAAATTAAATTACGTTAATTTTAAAAGGACAGTTAAACCATTCAAATTATAAAATAGATCATTACATTTAATGCAGATTAGAGGACTTAAAATATAATTCAGAATTTGATAATTTTATTTTATTGCCCTTGTTTTATTTTCTCTTCTAATCACTCCAACTCTCTCCTCCATTCCACCATTTCCTTCATTGTTCACTCTCAGATCACTTCACATCTCACCTCTCTTCCTCCTTGCCCTTTCTTCCCCTAATGTTGGCCTTAAGCCTTGAAACCTAGGCCCTGCTGGGTTTAGGAAAAATCAGAGGCCGGAAACAGAAAATACTACTCCTTTCGTTTTAAAATATAAGAGATATTTAACCGAATCTCATGGTTCGAAGTGGTAGTTAAGAATAATAAGTATGTCATAATTGTTAATCATTTTTACTAAAACACCCTTATTAATGAGGAGATATGGAATAAAAGAGAGAATATCCTTATTAAAGTCTATCACTCTCTCCCCCCTGCCCCTCTCTTCTCTCCTCAGGAATAATAAATTTTATAGTCAACACAAGCATTAATATATTAGTATGAATAAAGGTAAAACTGGAAAAAAATGATTA
>JBAGKO010000003.1:17907716-17918461 GCA_037177275.1 Acacia concinna | reverse complement strand
GTACCCTCGAGGATTCTCACCCTTATAGATTCTAAAAATATATAGCTAGGTTCCTTGGTAGCCTTGCAAGGTTGCTAAACACCTTCATTTCCTCGAGATCAGAGTCCTCCCTTGAGGTTATGTAACCTTGCCAAGTTATGAATTGCACAGCCAGGTTCCACTCAAGCCTAGATTCACAAGCAAGGTTATGAAACCCAGGTCACGACTTCATCAAGTTCATGTCGCAACTAAACTTACAAGAGAGTACAAGCAAACTGATGAGATTCATGTCACAACGCAAGAAAAGGCAGGTCACGACTAAACGTAGACCTCTTCCTCAAGGTTCTGGCTCCTTGCACTCAGCCAGCAAGGTTTTCTCCAAAACCTGGCCGTTATAGCAATATGGTCAAAAACCTAGCTGTTATAGGCAAGATGGTCACCCTCGAGGATCAACCTTTCCCTTGAGGTTGGAAAACCAGCAAGGTTTCTGACTTGGTTCAAAATCATTTTCCTTCTTTCATACTAAATGGATATTACTTAAGTACCCTTACTCAAGTAATTTCCCTTTAGTTTATCATTATCAAAAACTTGTTTACAAATCCTACTAAGTTTCGTAATCATCAAAACATAGAATCTAACAAGTGCATGGTATTTATAGACTATGAAGTGGTGTTTTAAAGTGGTGTTTCTTGAAGCAACACCTCTTCAATTAAAAATCATAGCCATATAATAGATTCATGAACCCTAATGTCCATTCATGAACCAATAGAACTTAAATAACCAATAGTTATTTAAATGACTTTTTCTTGAAGAGTTACACTTTTATAGCATGTAAAGTTATTATAAAAACCAACACAACCTTTCACCAAGAATATTTAGCCATGACCATTCATAATTTAATGTATGATTTGATGCAACAGAAGAATCATCTACAAGCTCAATAGTAATATGCTAAAATGTGCTTAATGGAAAAAATTGCATTTATGTTTTTCTATAACTGGAAAATAACCAAAACAACTTATAATCACACTTGCAAAAAAGTATACATAGCCACAAATTGTAGATATCCATTTTTTCTATTCTCGAAGGTCTAAAAAAGAGAAGCATATTCGGAAAAACCCACCGCAGCCTAAACTTTGTATGTTTCCCAATTAGGAATGATCCTTGATCCTAAATTTTATACAAAATAGTTCTATGAAGAGAAGGGGGCGTAAGAGCTGGCTCAACCATCTATATAATCATTTAATATTTTTGAGAATAAACCATTTGACAATTGTTGAATAAAAGGTTGAATCAAAAACCCTGGTATTGTAGTACGTACATGAGTAGCTTGGTTTTCTTTATCTTCTGTAAAAATTTTGTCTAATCTTCACAAAATAAGGTCAAGAGCTTACCAAATTTAGTTTCTAAAATCACTGACAAGTCCTATAGCAACTCTCAACTTGTCAATAGGGACGTTTATAATATTATATTTCTCTTATTTGAGATCTACATGTAATTCTTCCAATTAAAAATTCTTCCAAAAGAGCCTGAAATAAAGTAAACAACAATAATACCTGTCACTTATTTCAGAGGCCCCTAAAAGTCTTGGTCTTGGAGTCAAAAAAGGGAAAATTGTAAGTAGGTCCCAATTAACAAATTTAATTGAAACTAGATCCCATAAATCACAAAATTGCATTGAGCTCCCAAGGGATTTAAGTGAAATTAATTATAAACGAAAAGACAGATCTATTTTCTATTATGTAATATAAAACCTTTTCTTTTAAACCTAAAAATTAAAAAATTATCGTCAATAATCAAATAATTCTTACATTCTTAAAAAAGATATATATATTTTTATTAAATGTGTATGCTACTACAAATTCTTCAGAATAGGTGTATTTAATTTTAATTGAAGAGAGCATATTTATCTTTTCACTTTTAGAATTAATTGCACCCAAGTCTCTTAAGAGTTCACTGTAATTTAATAATTTTGTGAAACTTAGTTGTAATTAAATTCCCTAATTGAGATCTAGTTGTAATTTTCCCTAAAAAAATGTTCCAAATCTTACCTCGTGTAGTGGTGTCCATGGACTGAAAACGACGATGTTTGGCAAGGACACCGGCGGCAATGAGCGAAGTACAACGTGACTCCCAATGTTTAGAGACGCGAGTGTGAGGGATAAGAGTTTGAATGATTGAGTGGTAACCCCGATTTTGTCTCAAATTAAAAGAAGTCAAAATGGTATTTTTTTTTTTAAATTTATAATTAATATTACTCAATTCCCTTAAAATTTTATTGTAATTTGATAATTTTAAATAGGGGAGCTCAAACCCAGGACCGGATTGAGATCGGGAAATCAATCTTGATTCTGGTCCTAAAAAAATCCTAGTAACCTAGGATCGGGATCGGGAAATCCTGATCCTGGTTTTTTCTTCTTCTTCTTTTTTTAAATTTTATTAAATAAATTTTCATATATTTTATTATTAAAAATAATCATTTAACAACTAATAAAACCATAATAATTATATAAATTGATTTAGAATTTAGAAATTATGTTTATTATTATTTTTATCTTCATTATTATCTTTATACTGTATATAGTTAAACTTATTATCACAATATATGCGGTTTAATTCCAACTAAAAATACTATACACATATTTTGAAAAGATAATTTAAATAATAGGGGCAATAATACACAAATAAAAGGATAATTTTAATTTATAAAATAAAAAAATTTCAAAAAAATTAGAAAAAATAAAAACTAAGACTGGGATTATCTCAGGATCCCCAAGGGTGATCTCGGTCTCAATCCCTATCCCAGTCCCAGGATTAAAATCTCAAGACCGGGTTGAGAATATCGGGACCGGGATTTTTTGAACACCCCTAATTTTAAGGGACATAGATGTGATTATTTCTCTTGTTTGGGACATGTGTATCATTTGCCCTTTCAAATTTTCAGTAAATAATTTAATTGATTTTGTTTTATTTTATTTTTTTGGAAGAGGGCCGTTTACATTTGTTTATTTAAATTGAGATATGTTGATGGAAATGAACGAGTAAATTTAAGGGCAAGTAACAACATAGAATGCTGCTAGGGGAAAAGCTTATATAAGATAGAAGGTATTAAATATATGATAAGAAAAATATAACAGAATATCCAGCTGTCATTCTCATAGAGGAATCCACAATGATCGAAGGATTAGTCCTTGGCTTACCGGACTGGGATACCTTACGAAAACAGAAAAAAAAAAAATAACAGAATATATCTTACCATTAAATAAAAACCATTGTCCAGACTTTGTGATATTGATTGGGCTTGTACCTTCACGTCAATTTGGCAGGATTATACTCTACTTAACCCAATATCCTTGTAATTCACAAAAATGGCCAGCTAAGTAAAATTTGATCCAATAATGGCCGATATTCAATTAAAATTGGAGCCTAACTTTACCACGTACTCAATCCTTATTCTTTTGGGTACAAATATGGGCTAAAGCCCATAAAATTAAACCAGACTTAGTAGGGACGCTAGTCCCATATAATCGTTCGAAACACTGTTCTTAAAATGATTAGGACAAACATCTAGGAGCAAGAAAAAATAAGTTGAATTAGTATAATAGTTCCCAAAAAAAAAAGATGTTCGTCAATTAGTATAATATGACTAATATATTTGGATGATGTTTTTTTTCTGAAAAATAAGTTTTAGTTGCCCTTTAAACTTTGTCAAAGACCTCCTCCTCCTCCTCCTCTAACCAGAGCTTGAAGTGATTCTCATGCTTAAAAGTGAATTTAGGATGGCTCTAACGCTACCCCAAACAAGCTCTTAAACTTTAAATTGAATGTTTATTGAAAATGACACAATGAAAATGAACTGATTTTTTTTGTCGTTTTAATTTCAAATTAAACAAGTTAAACAATCACTGTATTGACATAAACTACATTTAACATATATAAATAGTTCTTTTGTTTTTGGGTTTTTCGTCCTTCATTTTATTTGAATTTTCTTCCAATAGAGTATTTAGACTTGGCTTCTCTTTTTAACCCCTTCCCATCATTTTCCCTCCTTTTCCCTTTTCTACTATTGGCTTAAGATTTCAATAGTTTAGATTTAACATCTTATAAAAATATTATTATATCTTTAAAGTAAAATTATAATAATATTTTTATATGATGTTAAATCTAAATTGTTGAGATTTTAATCTAATGGTGGAAAAGGAAAAATTAGGGAACAAGATGGTAAGGGGTAAAGGGGAAAAGCCAAATCTAAATATTTATCATTCAAACAACAAGGCTTAATTTGGTTTAGTTGGTAAGGACTTCACTTGTAACCAATAAGATTATAAATTCAAATTCCACGGATGTGATTACCTTGATGATGAGCAATATATAACTACTTCTTTTAGCACTCTTTGATACAAGGCATGACTTATCTATCCCTAGTGAACCATAAGGCCCAATTCACCTAATTTTATTTTATGAAAAAAAAGAACATTTATCCCCTAGACTTATCCAGCTTCTCTTCAACGCACTTGAAGAAATTAAAGCTTAATCCTATATATATATATATATATATATAAAGAAATTAAAGCTTCAAACCTGCAAAAACTTATAAGACGTTTTTCCCCTTCAGTTCTATCCTTCAAAATTTCTTTATAGTATTTTTTTTCTTTTATGTACCGCCCATGGACTTAAAAAGGGTGGTTTTAGTTTATTAAGCGACTTGCATGTAAGTTATTAGATACTTAATGATAATTATGTACTACCTAAATGGCAAGTTTCTTGATCAGTAAATTTAATTGAACTCAGCTTCTTTTCATTTCCTGAGTTTTTATTAAATTTTGAATAATTTAAATTTAATGCTTTATAAGACATTTTTCCTATATTTATTGTATATAGTTTTGAATTGTGTGTGTGTATCAAGTTTTAGCAGTCTAAATTTAATTACTTATTTTTTATAATTTCACATTTTAGTAATCATTTTATAAAATATTAAATCGAAGTGTTTTAAATTTCATCTAATGGCTGTGATGATAAGTAAGTAGGAATTTGAAAAAAAAATGGGGAGAAGTTGTAAATTTCACTCTATAAATATGTAAATTTTTTTAAAAATTAACTAATACATCGGTGGTTCAAATTTAGTTGCAAAAAAAAAAAAACCAATTCCATTAAGAACTAGAGTAAATAGTCAACAATCTCATATTTTACTAACCAAAATGTTACTGGTCACACTTTGTACCTGATTTCTGCAACAACAGCTATAAAAATCGTGTAGAAATGCTATTTTTCATGACATGATCGAAAAGCAAGTTATTGCGCTTCTAAAACTTAAGCATACTAATGCATACATTTTCTTCTATTTTTGATTCTGTCAAAGGAAAGGCCTTTGAAGCTGTACGTGCCATTCTAATGGCACATCATGGCAAACAGGTACAGCCCCACTAAATATATTAATTAGAATAATGAAGGTAATGATCATACATGTACAACTTTAGGGAACTTAGGTTTGCGGGTGTGATAGAAATTTCATAGTAGCACATACTTTAACACAAGTGTAGGTCCACCTAAAGTAGAAGTCTATTAATAAAAACGGTGATAATTTTTGGGATTTTTAATAATAAAAACGAAAATAAAAATAAATTGATGAGAAAGGAATGACACAAAATATGTGATGAATCTTCGTGGCAATAGATCAATACTCCCTTCGGTCTTAAATATAAGACTTATTTTAGTGATACAAAAATAAATCTTATATTTAAGACCGGAGGGAGTAGCTATCATAGTTTAACAATAAATATAGAGTGTTTGAGTGGTACTAAGTCTAAAATATAAACCCTATACAATAGCCATAGGTCTCAATTAATTAATTAATTACACATATACCCAGCATATAATAACCTTTTAATTAATTGTTTAAACATAACTTAACATGTAGATTAATATTCAAATCATAAACAAATTTTTTAAAGAACAATCAACCGATATGTTGAGAGTAAGAGTAAACATAAAATCACTCAAGACCATGAATAAAAACATGAAATAATCAAAATTTTAAAACATAATTCAAAATATAAATTTAAATAATAAATTACAAAGGTTTAATCATAAAGATTATCCGACCAGAAATCAAAGTCTTGAAAATATAATTTCAATCATAGACCTAGGAAATCTTTAAATACATAAATTTAAGAAAAGACTAAATGAATATAACTTCTTAATAAAGAACAAGAACTCAAACCACAAGATCCATCCTCAAGAAGGAGGATTAATTATCCACACATGATGGAAGAAAGCAAGACTGGCGTATGGTGTGCGCATGAAATGTGTGTGCGCCCTTGGAATGAAGCCTTGGGGTCTTATTTGTAGCCTTCTTATGCTTGAATTTGAGTTTTGGATAAAGATGATGATATGATCTAAAATCTTCAAAAAGATATTAGATAAATGATGATTTAGCCCTTGATGTTTGAAAAGATAACGGCACATGCTTTTTTCTGAATAAATTTAAGAAAAAAATTTGATTTAACTCTAAAGGGATAAAAAGATAGAATATTTTATATTAGATCCATTTTCAAATTATAATCAAATACATCCTTGTAGGCATATAAGGACATGTGGCATCATGAGAATAGAGATTTCATCTTAAGGAATTAACTTTAATTAAATTTCATGATCTTAACATGTGGAAAATTTGGGGTGCAAGGCTTGATCTTCATCTTCCTTAGTTGGCACAATATGATTGCTTGGGGAAGAAGAAACTATGTAAAATGACCATAATGCCCCTCATTAATAACATTAATGATGTGGTACCTTCTTAAAATTTAGAAAAGGGGTAACATTGTGAAAAAACCAACCATGTTTTTTGTCTTCATGGGTCATAGAAGACATGAATTTTGGCTTAAGTGGTGGTCACAAGGCTTATTCAAGGAGTATAAATCATATATTAACATATATATAGGACTTAATATTATTATAATTTGAAGAAAAAGCACTCTTAAGGTGTTGTTTTTCATGTGTCCTTTATCCTCTTCCAATTTCCACCTTTTTAATAGTCTATCATCCTCTTTCTAAGGTTGATTGTTTCCTTGACTTTAATTCTTTAATTCCCCTACATTAAACTCAACCAAAAGAATACCTTCATGCAAATCAATTTAATATAGGAAAATAAAAATATGACATTTACACCCTTTTTAGCAATTATTTTGTGCAATATCTTTTAATCCAAAATAAACATAATAATAACATTTTAGCACAATAACAATAATAAAATCTCATAAATAGATATGAAAATATATAATAAAATTGGGACTTATCAAAAGGCATCCAATACTAGTATATATTATGAGAGACATTTCCTTGTTTTGGGACACTAGTGTTTTCATTATCAAACAAACCACAACCAGCTAAGGCACTGGAATTAGAGGTCCAATAGGTGGAGATAGACTATTAATACACAATACATGGGAGAAGACATATTCAAGTGAAGGAAGTTCTAAACTCGATAATATTTGAGACCGAATAGTCTCAGATAGGATCAAGAGTAGTAAGAAAACTAATAATCGCTTGATTTTCCAAATTATCAATTTGAGTATGTATGTCAACTGTAAGTGACATCAGCAATTTAATTTCCTCATACATCTTCTTGAAGTCTAGGAAGAAATTTTTTAAAGGACGACCCTATTGTTCTACACGTAAAATCCCTTACAAATCTAGTATATGCTAGTAATATTCCCTTTACCATAATAACTCAAGATAATTTATAAGCTCTTTAATAGTATCTCAGTGACTTACAGAAGGAAGGATACCACTCTAGATAGAATTCTAAATTTGCAAGAAGATTCGGGCATAAGCTCTAGCCCAAGTTATATTAGGATCTTCTTTGGGTGGAGGCTTGAGCATGAGATCTCCTTTTCAATGCTCAGCAAATATTTATTAATCTTTTTACTCCAATATTGATGATTTGCTTAGTTCAACTTATTATCAATGATTTTATTGGAAACATACGCTACTTCAATAGACACTTTTGACTCAGAATATGTCATGAGAGCAATCTGAATGCACAAAAACCTTGAACACAAAACAGATGATTGAACTACCACAAAATCAACCAAAGAAATCTACAAACAAGTAGGGCAACAACCCAATTGTAACATCTTGGAATTTTTGCAAGCTAAAAAAGAGCATTTTAATCCAAAATAGTGTTTTTAGGATAAACTAAGATTTGTACCCTAATATTTCTTGGAGCCTAGATGAGGTATTTAGGATGAACCAAGGGTTTTAATCTGTAGAGAACTGAGAGATCTCACAACAATTAAAGTGAAATTTGGGGAAGGACCTCTATGCAAAGAGGAAAAATTCCTCAAAGTTTCCAGATGAAATGTAGATAGGTCTGAGGGCCCCAAAAACTTCCATAATGGTCCTACACATAGTATATGGTGTTTAGAACAATATAGAGCAATCAGAATAATTTTTGGAGGTTTGAGGAAAATATTCAGGATCTACAAATATTTTGGTCAGACTAGGTCTTCGGCCTTAGTAGATATTTAAGGACCTCAATGTTCTGGAATGAGACTTGAGAAAATTAGTATGTTATTTTGGAAGAATTATAAAGTTGGTTAGAGGCCAAGAAAAAGTCCAAAAAGATCAGCTGAAATTGCTGACATCTGCTAATTGCCAAAAAAAATGGAATTTTTGATAAATTTATTTTGGGAGTTCTAGACATTCAAAAATTATGAAATTTTAATGGAAGCCTCCTAATATTTTTAGGTATTTTCTATGACTTTTTTGGAATTTTTGGATGACTACATAATTTTCTAGAATTTTTCGGTTTTCGGGCAATCCAATGCAAATTAGTGGATGAAATTGGGCCAGATAAGCCCACAAGGACATGGCCAGCTTTGCTTAAGGAGGAAGGCAGACTTTTTTCCTGTGAATTTGAAGAATTATGTAGAAGGAGACACTTGTTAAAAAAGGTAAAAAATTTTTAGAAAAATCACACCTAAAGACTCAAAAATATTTGTATTTTGACCCCTGCCCTTCACCTATAAATAAGAGCACTCCCTCCCCCTTCTCTACACCAAAAAATTTGCTCCCCTCTCCCTCTTGAAGGAATTCCACCCTCTCAAAGTAAGCCTCTTCCGGAGTAGTTCTGAGTGGTTCTGGCCTGGCCTTCGATCCAAGTAAGTTCTGGCTCCCCCACTTTTAAATTCCTTTATTTTCTAGTAGTTAGTAGAGTAGTTAGGGGCAGGTCATGTCCAATTGGGCAAGCCTAGATTGTGAACCTATGGGAAGGTTCTATCTAATTATCTAGGCCAAAACAAGCCTTCCTAAGGGTAAGTATTGCCCAATTGTTTTGGACCAGGATAGCCTTTCTTAGGGGGATGTGTTGTTCGATTGCCCCAAACTAAAATAGCATTTCCTAGGGGGAGGTGATGTCCAATGGTCTCAGATTAAGCTAGCATTTCCTAAGGGGTGTTGTCCGACAGTCTCAGACAGAAATAGGATTTCTAGGGGGAGGTGCTGCCTGACAGTCGGGAGGTCTAGTGGGCACATCTAAGGGGAAATTCTGCTCAACTGTCCCAACTAGGGTAGTGGGGATGAGCCAGTAACAATAGGGACCCGAGCTGCATAGGGTGGTGAGTAGAGGGGTGCAGGTAAAGGATGGGTATGATACAAGAAAAGGAAGGACCGGTCCAGGTATTAAGGAACTAGGACCCAGGGGATTTAGGAAAGGAAGGGTTGTAGTATACCAGTAGGGGCATATGGTAATAAGATTTATTGTAGTCTGTATAGGTACTACAAAGAGTTACAAAGAGGCATACTAGTAGTCCAGTAGCGCCAAAAGCAGCAAAACGGAGCCCGTACACCATACAAGGGGTATACAGCAGCAAGAATATCTACCCTTAACTTGTATTGCTTTGTGTTGTCTACTGTTTGTTCTATGCTATGTTCTAGTTGTGTTAGCTTGTACGCATGACAAGGTACAAAAAACTGGACCGGGCAAAGAACCGGTCACAGTATGGGTTCAGGGTTCAACCAAGTCAGATCGGGGGTTGAACCAGCCATATTAAAATATTATAATTTAATTGACAATGGTAAAATAGCAAGATTAACTCATATATTGTGTTCAAAATAACCAAAGCAAGTTAAGTACCATCAAATTAAAGCAAAGTTATTAAAATATAAAGGTACAACATATCAAAGTTCAAAAATATAATTATCACAATCACAAATCATCCATAGTCCTTCCAGCTAATCATCATCTAAACCAATATTTAAATCGGCTAGAGATGGATCATCACATGCTTGATTAGGCAAAGCAAAAGAAGTGGCTTAGGAATATCCATATCTTCGTCACCTAACCATATGAATGAGAAAAATTAATATAAGTAACTGAGTTGGAGCAAAATAGTATGGACGGTTGGATCATAAATTAGTAACAAAATATAAAAATAATAAATAATAATAGCATGTAGGAAGCTTCAATCGCCTGATCAAGAGGTGGTGAACTTGCAATTCCTTTACTGGCGACGAGACCTTAAAGATCTTGTACATCTTCATCATTAAACTCTGGAGTTTGATCTTCATCAGTGACCCAAAAATTTATTTCATCGATATATTTATAGTCATTAGGGTCAGAGCTTGCCGTCATTGCCTTCTTCAATATACTTCTTCAAATGATAAATAAAATTTTAGTTAAAAATATCTATGTTAAATTAAAGCATTTTTCATGATATATAAAATCACCTATGCTTCAATCGCAAGTTATAGTTGGTGAAAACCAAATC
>JBAGKO010000003.1:17855405-17867074 GCA_037177275.1 Acacia concinna | reverse complement strand
TATTGTCTATTTATACTATTTGTATTAGTTAGAATATATTTAGCGTCTGATTTAATTAGTTCCTTTTAAGGCCTTAAAATTTTTTTAGTAATATTATTTTTGTCTTTTATCCAAAAAAAAAAAACATTCTATGTAGTACATCGTTTTGAGTGGCAACGCAAATATCTGGCTTATCTTTCAGATTAAGAAATACAGGGAGAGGTTGATAATAAAAGGGAAAATCTCATGTAGATTAAAGTTAATTATCCAAACTAATTAAATCCCACTAGAGTTGGGTCGTAGGGATGCAAATAAGGCTAGAATATGCATCTATGTTCAAAAAAACGCTTACCGAAGCATTTACATATAAAAAAAGTTTTGATTGGAGAGTTGATCTTGTTTTTAAATATAAAACATGTTTATCATATATATTTGTCAATTTTTACTAGTTTGCTTGATAAACCATTATTTTATATGAATTATTAGGCTTAATTAATGTTTTAATTGTGTAAAAATGGAATTAGAATGTCATTATTGTGGATTATATTGAATAAATAAGTGCATGAGGGTATTGTCATCATTTTGGCATAATTAAAGGTTAAAATGGTCATCATTCATAGTTTGGTATAATTTTGGTGTAGGTTTGAAGGAGAAATGAAGAGAAAAGGAAGTTTAAAATGAAGAAGGACTTAATTGCAGAGGTTCAAAAGGTTTAAGGGCAGTTTTGTAATTACTAGAGGTACCTGAATGATAATGCACAAGACAAAAGTATGAAGAAAAGATGAGGCATGATTCATTTTTGTAATTTTCTCTGGGAAAAGCGTAATTAAAAGGATTCAGAAAGCAAGGTCAAAGGCAGAGAAAGTACTGGCTGTTGGATGAACATAATCTGGAAAGGAGGAGGAGACTTCATAGGGTTATGACGTGTGGCGACATCTGAAGCCTTTGGATCCGAACCCATTGAAACACACCGTTTCATTAAGGGGCTAGAATGTCTGGCTTGATCTCGACCGTTCATCATTATTACCAGGACTTAATCGTATCCCTACAACGTGCATACTTGAGAATTATAGGAACGCTTGACAAGTGGCCTTCATCTCTTCCGTCAATGTCAAATGGAGATTAAATGCTACCCATTGGATCCTAATGGCTATTTTTACTGGTCACCATCTTCCTCATGAGTCGGATCCCGACTGACCCAGACGTGACCCGCAATGCTGGACATGACCCGATACTTAAACCCCCAAATTCCAGCGTTTTGGAGGGATTCTGTTCCATTTTCTCTGCCAGATTGCGTCATCCATGAGAGAGGAAGAGTTTGAAAGTGGTTTGAGACATGGAGATAGCCTGAATACGGAGATCGAGTTCTTCCAGTGCAGATTCTGACGGAGCTCTGATCAACGTGTTCGAAGCTATTCTCCATGGTTCTCGGCTAGGTTTTTGTTCTCTGTGTATTTTGATAGTAGTGTGAGCTTCTGACTTGTAAGGATGATGTCTATTTCATGCTGTAATTCGATTTATGAGCTTCTGTAAATTCCGGTGACGGTGTTATCCGAAAAACTGAGAAAATCATGCTGTGATGAATGAAATGTAATTCGATGGTGATAAACGTTGATTTAGAGTAGTTCTTGTCTGAGCATGGCTAGGTTTAGGATTATGCAATGGTAGAATGAATAATTTGGTGGTTAATTGGTTAATTAACTTGAAAAGCTTTTTTGAATTACTGTTTCATTTCTATCACTACACTTATCGAAGTCAGGCATGGAATTGAGACCAAATTAATGTACCAATGATGAGTGACTGTTAAACTGCACAGAGATAGCTTCCATATTGAGTTAACTTGAGTAAACATAAAGTTAGAATTGTGTGATTAGTGTTCGATCAAATGTGTGTAGCTATATTTTTCTTGTCAATTCCAGTGGTTAGTAGTGTTTAAATATTGACTGAATCCAATATTGCCTTCTGGTTTAATTTGTTAATTAACTTATTTAGTTTAATTGAACTAAAAAAATAAAAAAAATTACTAAAAAGGAGTACTAGATAACCTGTAGTAGATTCAATTTATATTATAATTTTAATCTAGTTTTATTATTGATTTTAGGTTAATAAAATATCTAATCAATTTTGGCGCCATTGTCAGAGACAAACGAGAATACTCACCACTATAATGTTCCTTTTCTTTTTTCTATTTTTTTTTGGGCAAGGTATCCCCAACTCGGTAGGCTAAGGGCTATAATGTTCCTTTTGACAATAATCAAGTAAGAAAAAGTAGAGGGAGTTAAAGAAAATAATTAAGTTTTTTAGGAAAAAATGTAATGTGTCAGCTAACACAATTAACTTCTTTAATCTAATCAATTAAGTAAATATGTCTTATATATAATAAAGATCCGAAGGAGTAACATCCTTACATTGACAGCGAGCCATTTTTTTATCTTTTAAGGTTATTATATAATTTGGATGACAAAATTTATAGAATAATTGTCTAAAAAAATTATACAATTTTTTTATTTGTTTGCAAACATGAATGACAATTACCTAAAAATGTATATACACGGTACCATTATATGTATTGCATAAATACGGGAAACCAGTGACTTTCGAATATCTATATTTTATATTGGTGAATTAATAAATATATGTATTGAAAATTTATGTATGGATATAAGTTATTATACATAACCATGAACGAATATGGATAGGTGTCTTTTTTAAAAAGCTACGCATTTTGTCCTATATGCTTGACTTAGATGTCAACGAGTGTATGATGGAGAAGAAACAATGAGGAAAAAAGTGGATAAGCACGGTGATGATAAAAATGAGAATATTCGTTCATAATAACCTCTATAGGAATATCTTTATGAGTGCAAAAATAGAAGTCAAAAATTTTTAATCCCAAAAGAAAAAGGATACATGTTACGACAAGAGAATAGTGAAAAGGGGTATAATAATAGAGGTTGGGGCATATATAGAACGAGGAAGAGTGAAGAGAAAGAGAAGAGAGATAGTTGAGATCAATGGCAGAGTTACAGAAAAGATTATTCAAATCTTCCTGTCTGTTAAGTGTGAGTCTTGTGGTGTTACTGTTATGGCTTAGCTTCACAACAAGAGCTTCCATTGCGGCCGCACAAACAATACGAGTAGGAGTCATTCTTGATCTGAATTCAACACTTGGTTCCATGATTAACAACGCCCTCGCCCTCGCCGTTGAAGATACAGGCACAGCCACCCAGATCGATCTTCGAGTCCGGAATATCTCTCAGAACGACGTCGTTGCTGCGGCAGATGCAGGTAACACCACTACTCAAATTTAATTTCCTATCCTATATATCTCCATCTTCTCAAATTTAATTTCTCTCTAAAATTATAAACAATGTTATTTTTTTATGGATTTTTCAATTAATCTCCCAAAAATTAATTAGTAAGAATTTTGTGAGTTTACATGGACGTATCATGATCCGTGCGATTTGTTAAATATTTATATTATATATAAAAAGGATTGCACAATTTTTTTAAACTTTTGAATATAAAGTGACTGATACAAAAAACTGATAAGAAATCGAGGTAGCTATATTATTATTGTAATTATTAAATTTTCAATTAAGGTTAGAATTTTGGGGAATGACTTTGGGATCAAAATTTTAATTAAATTTCTGTTTGGGATCAATTTTAATAAAGAACTTTTGGCATATAAAATTTTTATAATTACTTTTTTCTCTAAAATATTTTTATGTTATAAATTTTAAAAATTTAGTTGTAAATTATTATTTTGTTAGTACTAAGCAAGAAATAGTAGAATATATGAGTGTCAAATCTGCTATGTTAAAAAATAAAATATTATTTACAAATAATATTGGGGAATTTTAATTAAATTTAGTTGAAATACCAAAGTTTAAATTTAAATGTACATTTTAACACATTTTTAATCAGGTCAAGAGGTTTACATAGAGATTTATGAATATTGTTAAAATACCACCAAATGCTTTGATCAATTGGCTGTAGTATTTGAGACTTAAGTATGCAACCATGATAATAACTTGAAGATAGCCAGATTCCCCATTGTGAACTTACATTCTTGCAATAATTACTTGGAGGTAGCAAGCTTCTCCATTGTGGAGTGAAATTCCCACAAATTGGAGGACAACCTTATTTTCATCTTAGGGTGGATATAGGATTATGAAAAGATAATAGGTAGTGGCATTCCCATTGTGGACCTACATTCCCTTGAACACTTAAGCATGACTTTATGTCATGGTTATTAAAATCGGACAGGACTAGCCGATTTGACCAAAAAAATGACGAACCGGTCACCTACTCACCCTTGACTCTGTTTTAGTGCCGTTCAAGTTCACTTCTTCATTGATCTTACCCAATTAGGTTTGACTCTAATTTGACCTACTCATCCTTCACTCACTACCTCGATTGATTTAATGGCCGGTCAAAGTTTAATTACCTTGCCTTATGTTCATCTTAAGTTAGAGATATGATTATGAGAAGATAATGAGAAAGAGGAAAGAGAGTGATGTCATCTTCAAAAATAACGAAAACCAAAATCAGACTTCCATGTAATATTAACTAAATTAATTAACATCCTCAATTTACTCAAATTACATAAATGTCTTTTATTTAGGATAATAGGGAGTATCGTTATACTGTTAATATAGTAATTTTTGGTGCCAAGTTAAAATTAAATTAATGTAATGGTCCTAAAATGTCATTCCCTCGTCAAAGTTACATGCAGTCATGATTATTAGGGGATATCATTTATATACTACTGACATGGTATTTTTTATGTCTCCACTTGTCTCCCTGCATTCTCTCCAAGTTAGCGTAGGAAAGGCCTATTTTGTTTCTCCCTCCTGGTTTCTTTATAAGGCGTCCAAGTTAACAGTCATTCCCTAAGTCATATGCCTTATAATAAATCTATAAGCATCGGAGGAAGGATAAAATAATGGGTTTTCTTTATGTTAACTTGGAGAGATCAAGGAATAGAACTTGGAGACACAACTTTTCATATGCAAGCAGCTGATGATCTTATAAAGAAAGAAAAAGTGCGTGCCATATTGGGGCCCCAAAATTCAGAGCAAGCAAGGTATATAGTGGCACTGGGTGAGAAAAACCAAGTACCTGTTATTTGGTTTCCCATAACTGGTCCCTCTCTTTTGTCACCTCCATCGCCATCCTCCATCTACTCAGAAAAAGGCATTAATTGCCTTCAATTCCGAGCTATAGCTGACGTTATTAATGCTCTTGGGTGGCGATCAATTGTCCCCATTTATGAAGAGACTGAATATGGCAGCCACCTTATTCCATGCCTCTCCAATGTCTTGAAAGATATGAGCATACGAATGGTAAACGTAACTTCCATTGATTCAGATTCAACAGAGTTTGGAATTAACATCACTCTTGACAAGTTAAATTCCATGCGAACACATGTATTTCTTGTCCATATGAGCATGGAGTTGGGAGCATCATTTATTTTGTCCGCTAAAGATAAAGAGATGATGGGTGAAGGATATGCTTGGATACTTACCCAGGAGCTATCTTCTCTGACAGATCCCCAAGTTACAATTTGGAGAAAATTGTATCATCCCAATCAAACATTTTCGTATTTTACTGATCATGTTCGTTTGAAAACTTACATGCAAGGTGCATTGGGAGTGAGGCCAATGGATTCGAACAAAACAAGTATGCGTAGGGAGAGAGAGAAGAATTTCACTGAGAGGTTCAAAAGTAGCCTAAGTATGTATGGTTGGTGGGCTTATCACACTATCGAAGCATTGGCTATGGCACAGTGGAGAAGCCAGGCACAGACAATGGCCAAAAACTTCGCGAGGAAATTAAGGCTAATATTTTCACAGGCAGGTCAGGGGTAAAATTTAATTTAAGTCAAGGACAACTTGATCAATCTGAGCTTGAAGTAAACAATGTGATAGGACCAAGAGAAAGGATCATTGGATATTGGCCGGAGACCTGAAACTGGACTTGTTCAAAATTTTAGTAGTAAAGGTCGTGAGACATCTGGTGAATACCCACTCAAAGATCCACTGTGGCCAGGTGACACATTGGATAAACCACCCAAGTTGAGAGTTGGAGTCCCAGCAACAAATTCTTCTCCTGAATTACTGAATGTTGATCTATATAATTCTAGTAAGCCGCTGATATACGGCTTTGCTATTAATGTGTTCTTGAAAGCTGTCGATGTTTTGCCATTTCCATTAAAAAATTATGAGTTTGTTCCCTTGCCCAACGAATATGGAAGCGATACTCTCATGACCTATGATGATATTCTCTGCAGCCACATGAAAGTCGGGGTAAGTCTTCACTCTTATTAATGACCATATCAATTTCTCTTTTAGTTTCTAATGGAAAGTCAGGTATACGACATCGTTATATATTTCTTTTACCTTCACGTACATTTGCTATGTGTTCGAAAATATCTCAGGATCTTGATGCCGTAATTGGAGACATCACAATTGTGGGTAGTCGCACAAAATGTGTTGATTTCGCATTGCCCTATTTAGATTCAAGCGTAACAATGGTGGTAAGAGTGAAGAATGCCACCACAAGCACGGGGATCCTCCTAAAACCTTTCAAATGGTCACTCTGGTTAATTCTTGGTGGGATTTTTGCGGCTGCAACTATTATCATACTTATATTAGATAGATAGAAAACCAAAAAATTTCGCTTCGAGAACCCCTTCCTTGGTGAGTTCTCTTATGTAGCAAATTTGTATACTCCATTATATTTTATTCTGTTTCAATTTGTGCCTTTTACTACATAGTACTCTATCACTCACTTGACAGTTGACATCAATGTTGTATGTACGATGATGTATGACAGATGTTATGGATAGACATCAATGTTGTATGTACGATGATGTATGACAGATGTTATGGATACTTTAAAAGCAGCGCTGCAGGGTGGATGGTGACACTGACATCATTCCTATTCGTCTTCGTACTGCAAGTTTACACAGCAAATTTAACATCAATGTTAACACAAGGAAATATTAAAGAGCCTTCATTTAAGGACGAAAATGAGATTTAGAGTAGGAATCTGTGGGTGGGATATCGAAAAGGTTCGTGGGTGGAAAGGCTTCTGATTGACCAAATAGGATTGAACTCGTCTCGGTTAATGGCTTTAGGAAGTCGAGAAGAGTACAATTCAGCCTTGTCAAATGGAACAGTGGATGCTATTTTTGATGAAACTCCATATCTCACACTCTTCCTCTTCAAATATAGGTCTCACTTTATGATGACAGGACCAAACTTCAAAACTGGTGGATTTGCCTTTATAAGTGAACTCAATCTTTCGGTCCTAATTAGAATACAAAGCTAACTAGCTTCATGTTGCTGGTTAACAATATATATATATATATTGATTGTATTTGCAGGCATTCCCAAAGAAATCTAGCTTGGTGTCACATTTCTCAAGGGCAATTGTAAAGGTGACTAAAGATGTGGAGTCATATCGAGTGCTACAGGCCAAGAGCTCCTTACCAACCTCCATTGAAGATTTGGAATTTGAAGAGGAAAGTAATACAGAAACGACAAGTTTGAGTATAGCTAACTTTGGAGGCCTTTACCCTGTCCTATTATCCATTGCGGCTCTCTTTTTCGGCCTCGCCATTCTTAATCCATCAGTGATTGAACAGTTGCGTGAAAAGCTGTGTTTGAAGCCATCTAAGGCTACTTAATTATACTCGGACTTGCTTGTTATTAGCCCTTAGTCGCTCATTAAACATGTATCTGATACATTTGTACATAAAACTCTTTGCTATATATTATATCTATCAAGTGTTTGTTTGGATTGGCATTTTGATGCTCTATTGTGGCATTTCAATCGTGATTTTACAAGATAAAATGTGAGAGAGAGTTTGTTACAACTTGCATGAACATTATTATAATAAGCAAATCTGAACAAGCTCTTAAACCAATTAGGTATTGAAACAGCCAAGAATCGAATTAGTAAATTATGTTTCGTCTACATTGAAGGCAATCCTCACTTTATTCCTTGCCTAATCACAATAAATAGTAAATTCAGTGGAAGAAGAATGAGTTTTTAGGCCCACTTTTCTACAAGAGAGAGGCTACGTGCTTGACTTTGCTTATAACGACCTTGTGTTAGTCTTTTATTTTGTTTTATTTTTATAAAAAGGTAAAATAGTGAGGTGGAAATTTAAGCAAGGGTTATCTTAAGTCCTTAAAGACAAAGTGGCACAAATCTCCAGTACAAAACGACGATCTCATGTAGGGAAGTACCTTGGCCCTTGTGTTTCTCACTCTGTCCTCACCTTTTAGACTTTTACATTTCTGATCCTTTTCTCTGTCTCTGCTTTTTCGCTGCTCATTCTCCCATTCATGTTCTATCTTCCTCTAACTCACCGACACGTGTCTCTCGCAATCCCCAGACTTCTTCGTAATAACCGTGATATTAATTAATTTAGTTAGTATGTATAAAGTACAAACGTTATAACAAACAGTTGTGTTTTTCCTAAAATGGAAATTATAAAGTGATTAAAACCATAGAAAATTAAGTTGCAATAAGTTAAATATTAAGAAAAATTGTGATTTGATCCCAATAAAAAAATTATATGATAAATAGTCTTTTGAAATCGCGTAATTATAATAAAGTATTAGTTGACAACTCTATAGGCTTTCATAAATTGCCATTAATAACTCCTTCAGTGTTATTAATAACTCGGGGCTTTATTGTAATTACCCGATTTTTTAAAACCATTTGATCGTATATTTTCTTCTCTGAGATTAAGTCACAATTTTTCCTTAAATAACAATAGAGTCCAAAATATAAGAGTTAAATTGTATCGTCAAAGATTTAGTTACAATTGAATACATACTATAAAATTTAAAAAAGAAATTACTTTTTCATTTTATTTTAAATTTTTTTCTCTCCACATTCCAACGCCACTCAGGCTGAATTCTGAACAATGGAGTCACTATCTCCTTTTGCTTTTTCTCAATCTTTTGTTGGTTTCGTTTAGTTGGATCCAGCGGCATCATCATTACCATTTACCAGTACTTTTTTTTCATTATTATTGGATATCATTTAGTATATATTTAAGGACAATGGCATGTGGAATGGGAGAATAAATGATAGAGCCAATACCTTGGAATTTTTGAGACAATAGTAAAGGAATTAAATTCTTATCTACAGGGACCAGGGAGAAGCACCCCACTTTTAAATTTCGAATAATTATTCATAAATATAAGTTGTAAATTGGGGTTATAAGTTGGGAGAATTTCAGAAAAATACCTCCTCAAATTTTAGAACTTCAAAGGGGATGTTAACATTTCAAAAAGACACTAAGGTACTATGGACTAAATTGGGGTTTTGAAATTCGCTGACATAAACAGTAATAATTTTCGCAAGATGAATAATGGTTTTCACAAGAAGAGTAATGAATTTCGCTAGTCCATGTTGGTCCGTGTTAATCACCTTCTCTCCCTCTCAAAATTCGCTGACCTAAACAGTAGCGTATTTTCACCATTTGAGTAATGATTTTCGCAAAAAAAGTAATGGTTTTTGCTACTTTGTGCTGATCACTTTCTCTCTCCCCTCTTCTAACGGCATTGTTCATCTGACACTGATACTAACACTAACATTGACACTGTTCATCTGACAAAGGAGAGAGAGGAATCTACCCGTGACGTGAACAGTGTCAGATTTTCACCATTTGATTAATAGTTTTCACTAAAAGAGTAATGGTTTTTGCTACTTCATACTGGTCACTGTTCATGTCAACAAAATTTCAAAACCCCAATTTAGTCCATAGTACCTTAGTGTCTTTTTAAAATGCTAACATTCCTTTTGGAGTTTTTGAATTTAGGGAGGTATTTTTTTAAAATTCTCCCTTATAAGTTTACAACACGTGATTATATTTGAAAATTTCAAAGGTAATATTGATATTACATAAAATATTATTATTAAAACTACAATATTAGATAAAATACTATAGTAAAAAGTAAAATAATAACGATATTTATGCTATAAAATAAAATATTACTCTACTTAACGTTCGAGAAATAAGATCCGATTAACATTTTTAAATGGATTAAGAAAGATAACTAAATTACTTTAAGAGATTTATTTTTATATTTTTCCTCCAAACTTATAAACTAATATTTTTGTGGATTTGGGATGTTAGTTGTGCCTTGGCAGTCCCCAAACTTGGGGCCATCGCAAACAATTTTTTCTGGTTCTTTTGATTATTAGATTTGACATTAAATGCTAACATTTTGATATCTAATGGATTAAAAATGGAGTTGTTTTTAATTTTTTTTTACTATTTTCAAATATTTAAGATTTCAAAATTGTGGAGCTTCTAACGATTAAATAGTTTATTTAGTTTCGTTAATCTCTAAAAATATTTAACTTGCATTATCTTTTTTTTAATGCTCCACTACCTTTATTACTGAAGGCAATGATGGGAATGCATGGACCCTGATGATTTCCCATTTTTAATAAAATTTGATATATGTTTTAATATATTTGGGGAGTCATTAGTGTTAAAATATAGTGGTTTATTAGAGATTTTAACAAGATATGGATTTGGAACATTATGTGGGGATTTTAATGTAAATATCTTGCTTTTACAAAAAAATAATAATGTTAATAGGTTTTCCAAAACTTGAAAAAAAAAAAAAGAAGTCGTGTTATTTAGTTTTAGTTTACTCTAAAATGTTTATTTTTGTTATGATTATTGTTTATGTGGATATCCATTGACTTTTTTTTTTTATTGAAAGGGACAGGCACTAACGGCCTGAGGTTATAACGACGGGATCGAACCCGTGACCTCCTCCCACTTGAGAAATACAACTACCACTAGGCTACAAGGCCTTGGGTCCATTGACTTATATTTTAATCAACATCTAATACTCTCTTATATTCTCTCCATATAATTACCAACCCATATTGACTACACAATATTTTATCCAACAATTTTAATTCCCTTAATCAAGAAATTTGACAATGTTCATGGCCACCAAAGTTGACATTTATATAAATGTTTTGCCTATAAATGCTTGGAGAACATTGTACACAAATCTCCTACGTGAATGAGAAATGTGACATGCTCAACTCTCTCTTCTTTTATCTTGTTTTCTTGCTTCTTATATCATATCTACTTTATTTTTATAACACGTTATCAGCATGATAGTTCTAAAGGTATAACTCTCTCAGAGTTATCTTCGCAATTTCTTCTATTTTCTTCTATTTGATCTTGATCAATCTAAGATAGTATAAGCCGCTATATAGAATTAAAGATACTCTTTTACTGATTGTTTTAAATATTGGGTTCCATGGCTAAGATTGGAGATTGATATCGTTTTTATTTTTATCTCTTTTACGTGCCCTTCTATATTATTAATGTTGTTATTATAGAGTGTTCATAAGCCATATTGTTATAATTTGTTATTATGAAGATATGTGACATTAAGTTATATTAATTTTATTTTCTATTATATGGCGATAAGCTATATTTCTATTATTATTATGTTGAGATTGTATGACCAGAAGTCAGATCATTTTAATATCTTATTTATATGTATATATAATGGCTAGAAGCCATATAATTTTGTATCTTCTATCTTATTATATGACCAGAAGTCATATACAATTTTTATTTATCCTAAAGATAAATGGCTTGAAGCCATATCATTCTAATTTCTCAT
>JBAGKO010000003.1:17833838-17847151 GCA_037177275.1 Acacia concinna | reverse complement strand
ATGTTCTATAGCTCATTTAAAAGCTTATTGTGTCTACAATAAGTCTGCAAATTTTCATGACCATTGGGCTCCATTTGGTTTGTCAAAAGTTTATACCAAACAGAACACTTTTTCAAATCAATCAGAAAAACAGAACTCAACTTCATCTCATGCATACATACTTCATGGTTTCATCCCTTTCTAATTCATTTCCAATCGGTTTACTCTCCTACACATTTCATCAAACACCTTGGAGGCATTCTAATTCAATAACTTACATGGATTTATTCTCAAATTTCCAGAAACCAAATGCATATCCAAACTCAGCATTTCAGATTTCCACTTTCATTTCAGCAAAACCATATGAATTATTTCAGAACTAGCTTCAGCATACATACACATTGAATTTCAGAATTCTAAGATTCCCAAAACAGACCCAAATACGCATAGCATATATATATATATACTCAGTTCCAATTCATCACAGAATCAGAGTAAGATCGAAGGTGAAGATGGGTTTGAAAGTTCACCTTCAACTCCAAGTTTCAGTTGCAGCCACGCACTCATTCCTCTTATCTCTTCGGATCGCAACGAAGCTTTCACTCTCTCTCGGTTCCTCCAGCGAAAGATTGCAGCTCGAACAAACATTTCTTTCGGCTTCAATCACAGCAGCGACGCTCACCCTGAATCTCTCGACTCTTCCCTTTGGCTCACTTCTCTACTCGTGCCCGAAGAAAGGAATGGAAGTGGAGATGGGACTGGAAAAGAAACGGCTGCTCTCTCTCTGCCTCGTCCTTGCCGAAGAAATGGGATGGAGTGATTGGAGATGGCTTTGACCGAAGCTCTCTGCTCTCTTCCTCGGTTTCTTTTGCTCGCCGAAGAACAATGAATTGGAAGGGATAATGCTCCCTCGGCCTTTGCTCCTTTTGTCCATGGGAAAATGCACAATTGGAAATGGCTCTCCTCTTCTCTCATGCGTGATTGTTTGTGATTGGCTGGTCAAAGCTTGTGTTCACCAAATGAATCAATTCTATTGGTTGAAGCTTATAATCTTTCTCTTTCTTTCTTTGCCTTTGCCGTGGAAAATATGGGAAATGACTAGGTCTCTCTTTCATTTTTCTTTCTCTCTTGCCACCGCAGAATTTAAGGAATAAATAGAGATGTTTTAATCCCAAGAAAATGTGACCGGCCAGATGAATTTTCGACAGAGCTGGCATACCGACTGACTCAGAAAATTCCAATCTGACTGTCATCAGTCTCCCAATATTCCCAAAGTACTCCCCAATTTTCTTAACAATTATTTCCAACGTTTCCCATTATTTCTAGAATTTCTCTAAGCTTGGACTTTTACCGGTAAAATTCCAGGGAGATAATCCTAGAAATAAATTTCCATATTCTTTTAAGTTGGAAATACTTTCAGAATTCCTTATAATCAAATAAATCTCTAATTACTCTCCTCAAATTACACACAAAATCATAAGATTATGATTTTATTATGATTTAATAAGGTTCCCAAAATTTGGGATATTACAAACCACAATCACAGACTTTCAGAGGACGAATGTTAGCGAGTTCATCCCATAAAATTTTCAGTTGTGTGTAATAATCGCTAACCGACAGACTACCTTGACGAAGATTGTAAATCGCTTCTTGTAAATCAGAAATGCAAAAGAAATCGGTGTGCGAGAAACGAGACTTGAGATCAGACCATACCTCAGAAGCAAGATCAAACCACATGACACTCTTTGCAATCGACGGTGAGAGTGATTTCAGAAGCCAGCCGTGAACGAGATTGTTGCACTGTTCCCAAGCCGAAAAAGAAGAATCAGTCATCGGCGGCGGCTGGAGTGACCCATCGATGAACATAAGCTTGTTCTTCGAAAGCAGAGCACCGCGCATCGCTCTCGCCCAGCTATGATAATTGGAACCATCCATTGGAGGAGCAACAAGAACAAGAGCCGGATTCTCATTCGGGTGAATGAAGAAAGGGCTAGAAGAATCCGAGATGGAGGTGGACGCCGAAACGGATGTGGATGCCATTGGAGCTCGAAGAAGAGAGCTCGAAAGAAAAAGAGGAAAGTGAAAGTTAGGGTTACCGAAAGGGAAAGTCTCGTGACTGAGAGAGAAAGTCTACGGAAAGAGAGAAAAAAAATGAGAGAGAGAAAAATGGGGAAAGCTTTGATACCATGTAATGAAAGTGAATTGGAAAAATGAATCACACTTCTCATTGATTAATCATGTACATATATACAAGTTTGTGTATAACTAAATCATAACAAATTATAACTAATAATTACATTCATAACAGAATATTGTTTTAGGCTAATATGTACAGTTACAAATAGTGTAAACTAAGCTAAGTTACATCTAACAGATAGTATGAGTTGAGAAGAAAGCTAAGGGTAAGAGGAGCGAAGTTAATCGCAGAAAATGGCAGAAATGCTGAGAAGGCAAAGAGAATGTCTCTTATTACTTGTGGGCTTAATATGTATAACTACTATAACTGAATCTGCGACTGTAACTAAACGGATCGGAGTGATTCTGGATTTGGATTCATCTCTTGGTTCCATGACTCTCAGCTACATGCAGATCGCACTCCGAGATTTCTATGACACACATAATTCATTTACAACCAGGCTCCAACTTCTTATACGGAATTCTAAAAACGACCTCCTCACTGCAGCTGATGAAGGTAACTACTGGCTTGTTTGTTATAATTTATTTGGGGTAAATAAGATCTTATGTACAAAGTACGAGAAAGACCCATCTCACATACTTACTTCGTACTCCGTAAATAAGATCTTATTACCTCCAAATAAGTTATTCCAAATGAGCACTACAATAATGATATTTAAGTTTTTTTTTTCCTTTTGTGCAAATATTTGTCGAAAAGTTACAAGTTCGAGCTTCGTTCTTCGGCTATCATGTCTCTCTTTGTTAGCCTAATCCTTTTTTTTTTTTGGCCAGAGTTAAGCTTATACTTTTTTTAATTCATAAGATTTTAATTCATAATAACCTTATTTAATTATATGTTTGCTGAATTATATCTCTTATTAGTCAGCTCCTAAGTAAGTCTCTTAACACCTTCACTTCACATCGGTCTGGCTTTTGCAAACTAAACTAAGAACTTCATTTTTTTTTCAAAGTCTAAAGTAAAATATCACTCTCTCTTGATTTTATATGTAAGGGAAAAATAACCCAAATACAGATCATGTAGAAGAAGAGCTATTTTGCAGAGAACTTAAATTCCCTGAGAATGGTCCCTACCCTCGCCTTTTTTTTTTTTGTTGTTTTGTGGGGTTGGGGGTGGGGGACCGTGTGTGTGGCCATGGGTGTTTGGATTAAACGTGAAAAATTTACCAAAAAAATTATCTCATAAATCATAAAAGTGAATGAAAAGTGTTTTTGGTATATAAACACCAACTTCCCTTACTCTATTTATAAGAAAGCATAATATGTTTTTTTATCCTATTTATAAAGTATGTTATTAAATTTTTTACATAAAAGTACAATTTCACCTTTCATTTTTTACTTTATAGATAGACCCTCCCTTCCTATATCCCTTTTTATTATAAGTTTGTGCCCTTTCATAAGGTTCTGTTTGATTTTGTCTTGATAATAAATACACTTTACCCATTTACCATACATTTTCTTTTTTTCTTTCCCATCATTACTTTCTTTTTACTCATTCATAAATAGGGGCATTTTTTTATATATAAAAAAAATATTATCTTCCTTATAAAAAAAAAAGATGTGGTATTGGAAAAAGATGACGGGTAAAAATGGAAAAACCCATTCAATGTTCATATAATGTTTGTTGGGTTCATATAAAAAGGACTAAAACAATTTAAATTTTAGGCTCTTATAAAAAGAACTGAGAATATTATTTAACACCAAAAGATTCTCACAAAGGCACCCAAGTTTAATTTTATCCTAAAAAGTTACTCCCTCATATCGTTTTTATAAGGAATAAATCTTCTGTCCATAAGAAAATATAAAGAACAAATCATTTTTGTCTAAAATTTTAAACTAGTTTTTCTATTTTTACCTTTTTTTAATATATGTCTCTCATTATCCCTTTACAATAAAGTTCCATACACTATCTCTCATGTATGCTATTTCTAAACAAGGATATCATTGGAAAGAAAAGCACAAAAGTTTCACATTTATTGCTTTTAACCACCTTTTGGAATAGCCAGATTTTAGTAGTTGTTCCTCAAATAATGTAAATTTTACATATTTCAGTATACATTAAAAATATAAAATACTGATGATATATAGTCATAAAATAATTTGAAATTTAAAATAATTCCTAAGATTTTTTCAAACATATTACGTACGAGAATATGCCAATAAATACAATAAAGTTTTGTGGAGGGAATAAGGATAAAGAAAATTAATTTTTTTTAATGTTGGCATTAAGCAGCCTACAACTTAGCATATCCGAAAAATGATGAGGAAAAAGTTATTGCAATACTAGGCCCTCAAAACTCGGAGCTGGCAAGGTATGTTGTCGACCTTGGTGACTATGCTGGTGTACCTGTGATTTGGTTTCCTCCATCTGGCCGTTCTCTCTTGCCTCCTCGTAACCGATTCTTCACCAGTTCCAACTTCAGTAGAAGCCACTGCTTTCAGTTTGAAGCTATAGCAGCCATTATCAAAGCTTATAATTGGCAGTCTGTGATCCCCATTTATGAAGAGCCAGAATTCGGCAATGACCTTATTCCATGTCTTACCTATGCCTTGCAAGACATGGACACTCGACTACCTTACATAAGTGCCAGTTGCAAGATTTCACGGATCTTCACATCAACAACGAGATTGAAAGGATCAAAGACAAGCATACATATGTGTTTCTTGCCCATATGACGGTGGAGCTCTGGTCAAGACTTGTGGAACCAGCAAAAAAGGCAGGATGATGAGTGAAGGACACGCTTGGATACTTACGCAAGGCCTATCTCCTGTGTTAGATCCCAAAGCTGAAGACATAAAAGAGAACGGATACATGGATGGTGCTTTGGGTGTGAGGCCTTCATTGGATGTTTCCTTGGAGAGAACATTGATGGATAAGCAGAGTGTAAACCGCTCTCTGCATGAATTGTGGGCTTATGACACTGTCACAGCATTGGCCAATGCGATAGAGAACTCTGTCTTAGTCGATCGTAATAAAAGCGAAGTTGATCTTCGTGAAGCAATCCTGAAAACAAGTTTTGCAGGCCTGTCAGGGAATTTCAGTTTGAGGCAAGAACAACTAGTACCATCACAGTTTGTAGTTTACAATATCGAAGGCCCTAGAGAAAATATCATCGGATATTGGAGACCCGAAACAGGATTTCTTCCCCAACCTAGGGACCCGATATGGCCGGGTAACACAAGAGAGATACCACCAAAGTTGAAAATCGGGGTCCCAAAAACACATTTTTCTGAATTTGTTGATGTTACTATAGAAGATGATCAGAAAATATTAGCTACTGGCTTTGCTGTTGATGTGTTTAAAAAAGTAGTTGAAGCTTTGCCATTTCCGTTTACTTATGAGTTTGTGCGCGTGGCCAACGATAATGGATATGATGATCTTATCCGCAATATCACAGAAAAGGCAAGCTTTCATTAATTTCTGTTGCTTTCAATTGTTTTTAACTTTCATTCAGCTTTTGTGTTTCTGAGTTTCTAAGGGTGTGTTTGGTGTAGTTTCATTTCTGATAAACTCAACAACATCCCAGGATATGATCAGGGACGACGGAACTGAAAAATATTGGAAAAAATTAATGTTAATTGCCTTGATCATTACACTAATAACTAAGGAGATATTACATATGGAGCAAAAATTCTAGGTGGTGCAGCTAGGTCTGTCCCTGGCTATGCTTATGACTGGGATATTAATTGCCTTGATCATTACTTATAACCAAGGAGATGATTGCAGCCATTTACTGTCCACTCTATTTATTATATTCAATTTCCAAGTGCTGGGATTTAATATCTTATAAGAATAATATTGTATTATTTTTAATAAGTACTCCCTCTGTTTTTATTTATAAGACTACATTGACTTTTTTTAAGAATCATAATAAAATACTAAGAAAGATAATTACATTACTTTAAGATATTAAAGTTTATCGTTTTTCTTCAAATTACGTTATTTGACTTACAAACTACTATATAATGTGATAAAACAAATATATGATATTATTAAGTAATGTAATTAGTTTTCTTAAGATTTTTTTAAAATTATTTAAAAAAGTCAATATGATCTTATAAATAGAAAACAGATGGAGTATAATAATATTATAACATAAATACAAAAGTACATATAACTAAGGAGATAGGTATATGTATCTCCATTTACCATCTTCTCCATTTTCTCTCTATACTTTATATATGTAGTTATGTAGGGTTTCATTTACAACACTTAATCCTTTGTATGAAATTATTGCAGAATCTTGATGTTATAATTGGAGACATAACGATTCTAGTGAGTCGAGCAAATTATGTTGATTTCACAATGCCGTATTTGGATTCAAGAGTGTCAATGGTGGTGAATCTGAGGCCCGACTCCAAAAATATGTGGATCCTCTTTGAACCTTTTGATTGGTTACTTTGGTTAATTCTTGTTGCAATTTTTGTGGTTGCAACTGTTGCGATAATTTTATTGGAAAGAAATAAAACTGGAAGCAATTTCCAACGATTTCTCTGCAATCCCTTCCTCATTACAAAAGTGGTGAGCTCTCTCTCTCTCTCTCTCGCGTTCGCCTGTGTGTATATGTTACCCCTTCTTTCATATTTATAGGTTACTTTGTAGAAACTTTTTATATTCCTGTTTATAAATGATTTTGTAAAAGCTATGGAGTAACTCCTATTTCTCTTAATAGTGTACTTGTTTTGTATCTCCCTGTTCCTCATACTCTATTTAAAACACACTCAATATGGCTGTGAATTATCAATATTGTGTGTGTGATGATTGCAGATATTGATTATTTGAGAAGTGACTCGTCTAAATCGGTGGTGATAGTGGTCATGTTTGTGTTGGGAATAGCAATTCAAATTTATACAGCAAATTTAACGTCAATTTTGACTGACATTACCACGGCAAAGCGTTCTCCATTGGAGGACGTCCAAGAGATTTAGAAGGAACAATGTGACAGTGGGATATCAAAATAATTCTTGGGTGAAGGATCTGATTAAAAAAATAGGATTGAAGAATAATCCATTAAAAGCTTTAAAGAGTTGTGAAGAGTACAATAAAGAGTTATCAAAAGGAGCCGAAAAAGGAGGTGTTGATGTTATTTTTGATGAAACTCCTTATCTTATGCTCTTGCTTTCCAAATGCTCTTCTTGCAAAATGACAGGACCAATCTACAAAACTGGTGGATTTGCCTTTGTGAGTCTTGTTCTGATCTTCTCTCCCCAGTATATACATTATTATAGTACATATAGACTATACGACTCTGACAATGTACGTTGTTAAACTTTTCAGGCATTCGCCAAAAATTCTCCTTTGGTCTCCATTTTTTCAGCTACTATATTAAAAGTGACTCAAAATGTGACGTTGTTTGCGGATATGAAGAGGAACAAATCCTTACCCATCACCATTGACAAATCCGAATACAAAAGTCATGTTGAGACGCGAAGTTTGACGACTAGCGACTTTGGATTCCTTTTCTTGATAGTATACATTATTTTAGGTTTCTTCTTCTGCCTTTTAATTTATAGGGTGTGGGTTTCACTTCAGAGCCTTTTAAGAACCGCTCCAGAGCAGGAGGTGCAGCTAGCAGTTTCAGCCTCCCGAGCCAGTGGTAACATTAGTAGCTAGCTAAACACTGATAAAATCAGTATCTTGTATTGTTATGTATGTGTAGCTTATTTTGAATGGTCCAAGTGATGAGAACAAGGTTATGAAAAGCCGTAAGTTTCTTAAGACCTTTTGATAGTGTGTGGCTTATTTTGAATGGTCCAAGTGGAGAACAAGGTTATGAAAAGCCGTAAGTTTCTTAAGACCTTTTGATAGTGTGTGGCTTAGTGTCATTTTGTAATGAATAATTCTTCAAATTCTCTCATTTCAATCTTCTCTTCAGTTAGCGTAATATTTGTTCAGCTCAATGTCCACCATATATATGTGGTTCGTACATGTGTTTTGAAAATTATCTGCAAAAACATTGTTGCATTAAATTATTGCATAAAGGTAAAGAGCACAATTTTAGAGCCCTTTGGACATTGGAATTTATAATTTCTGGCACAACGATTTCAGAAGACACCTCACCCAAGAAACACAAAGGAACCAAGACCATAATTTATATTTTTTATTGAGGAACCAAGACCATAATTTATATTTTTTATTGGAGGGAATGTGATTTGGTCTTTAGTACATTAGAAAGAAAAACTTCTATTTCAGGACAAAGAAACGTAAGTTCACGTCTTGGCCCTTCACAATTTTGGCCCAGAACAGCTTCGTCAATTAAACCTTCCAAACCAAAACGTACCCTCAGCCGGAAAGAAGTAGCCTTTGGGGTTCCAAAAAACGGAGCAACAAAAGCAAAATTCTTTTCTTCTCCAGGGCCTTCATCAAGAAGCTTCCATTCTAGAAAAACAAACTGAGATGTACCATCATCATTCATGGTCATGGTCAGCCACAATTTGTGATCACTGGTGATATTGTGGAGAGTGATATGTCACTCAAGGCCTACCGGTAGTCCCTAAACGAAAGGAAGAGGATGTTCAAAGTCATTATTCACAATACTTAGCTCCGCTCTTACATGTCTGATTGTTCCACTCCATATGAACTGTTTCAGGGAGAATAACTCAAGACACTTACAAAACTCCAATGGACTCTGGAAAGCTTCGTTTATGGAGGTGACACCTTCAGGTAACAATTTCCTGAGTTCAACTATGAATGTGGATGGCACAACAGAGCTTTGTTTAAGGAGAAGTTCTACATGTGAAAATGTTGCAGTCAACCTCTTCAATGTAAGAATCCGACAGCATATGTCGACTTTACACAGCTTAAGGACACTAGTCACTAACATGAGTTCCAAGACATTCAATTCTTCTTGTGGAGAAAACCCTATGAACCGATTCCTGAATTCTTTAACCTTCCTATCAACATTTGCCAGATCAAAGTCTAATGCTCCCGTAGCACAAAAACATATCAGTTTCTTTTGTGAGAAATTTTCCCAAATTTTTGCCAGGTGCTTTATTATTTGGAGATATTGCAAAGTAAATGCCAAAGCATCAGCAGATCCCACAAAATCAGATCTCATAGTTGCCAGATGTTCCTTCCAACTCCTACATTGTCAACAAAACGCTTAACAAGAAAACCCAGATAATATTTCACATGCATACATGTGTTAAACCATCAAAACATATCAAATGTCACCTAGCAATAGTAAATAAGCTCGCAGGACAAACATTAACCCAGGCCCTCAAACAGATGGTATTCACCATGAACTGCATTACCTCAGAATATTGAGAACTTCACTCTTTAAGCCAGATTGTATCAGGGACCAGATTTCTGGGACCTTAGAAAGAGTAAGATCCGTAAAATTTATAATTTCATCATGCAATAGCCGTTGTTCTACTTGACAATTGAGTACATCTTTTGGCTCCCTTACAAAATGGGACTGAATTTCAGACTCCACATCTACTGTATGTAATGTCTCAACGACACTTGTCACATCATTGCTGGCACAATGACTGTAATCACCTTGAACAAAGGGCAATTGTTTCTCCCCTTCATGGTTTATATTTGAGGCAAAACAATCAATAGATCTACTTTTATCAGAAAGGTAGGCCAAAAGGGCATCCCTATCCATAACATCAATAAAAGCAGGAGAAATCCTCCCTAGGAGTGTCACAGCATAGGAAAACAAAACTGGAGGTATGGTGCCTACATTCACATGCGAGAACGAGGCAGAGACAGAAAGGATTAAAAGTGCAGCCACTCTCGCACTATTGAATTCAGAGTTGCCTTCAAAAGCTGCTTCTACCTGAAAGAAAGTTGTAACAGAATATTAACTAAATCTCAATTATCTCTGCTGAGGATTAGATTTTTGGAAGATAAAATCCATTAACCTTGTTGAATAAAATCAATCTTGAGGAAACTATAGGCAAAATCAATCATTGTTCCTCCCTCTATGGCATTGCATTCTTCCAATACCATAAATATTACATATTGACTTCATGATGAACTGAAAAACATCCTCCCATTTTTTACCACTAGAACAAGGCCATGAATTTTTCAAGAAACATCATCTCTAGCCCATGGGTGTATGCCTTCCTTTTCCAATTATTATGTCATTATATTTTGTCTTTTTTATCTATCCTTCCATTTGCTTCTTTCTTCCTCTCCTACATCGACACGTGTCTCTAGCAAGACCACACTAATTTAGAATAACCATGATAATAGGACTAGAGAAAAGTCGCTGCTTGGCTCAGTCTGAAGTCTGAAAATTCGCCATCTTTCTTTAAGGGGTAGGTTTAATAAGTTTCTGGAGGTTGCACATCCTTATCTTCTCTCTTTTGTTTTTATGTCCAACGAAATCATCATTATCATTGCCATTGGAATAGGGATGGAAATGGGAATGGTTTGGTTAGACTTTATTTAAATAAGTTTAGATCTATAACAAATATTTAAAGTTTGAGCTTAGGCCTAAGTATGTATGTAAACTTTGTTTTAAGTTTAAGTCTGTACCTTCAAAAGGCCTGATAAAGCCTGTTTAAAAGCCTACTTAAAGTTTATATTTTTAAATAGCTTTTAATGATTATGCCTTCAAATTCATATATAACCTTTAAGCTTTAATGTTTATGTACAATCTTACATTATGTTTTAAAATATTAATATTCATTCTCGTCATAATGCAAGGGCTTAGTAAGAAAAAGAAAATATATATATAGTGATAACAATTGTTTAAGAAAATATAAGTAATGAAAACTAATTATTTGTTGTCTAATGAGATATATTTTCTATAAGTGACTAAGCATAACAAAAAGCATATAAAACTATATATTATCTCATTTAATTTTCTCATATAAATTGAGACCAACTCCCCCTACTAAGATTATAATTTTGTTATTGTGGATAATGAAAATTAGAGAAGAGGAAGCATTGTCATCCTGAGCGATAATCAAGAGTTGAGTGTAATGACAATGTGAAACTTAGGAGCCAAAAAAACTTAAAATTATGGTTACGTTGGTAAATTTATAAATAATTTATAATATTTAGATGATATTATATATATTTATATAATTATATAAATTAAAAATGTTCAATAGGTCAAGCCTATAAGCTTACAGGCTAGGCTTTATGAAAAAAAGGCCTAACCTAATTTATCTAAAAAGGCATAACAATAGGCCTTAATTTGAGCCTGACCTATTACTAAATAGGCTAGGTTAGGCTTTATGTAGGTCAGGCTGTAGGCCCCTGTTAGAGGGACCTAGCCTATTTCCATCACTATATTGGACATTTACAATTAAGGTCGTAACAATGGCCTAAATCTGTATAGTGAATTAAACTCGTAGAACTGTATGAGTTTATTTTTATAATTAGATAAGTATTAATAGTGTATAATTAAAAAATAAAATATAAAATATAAAATAATTTGATTTAAATATATTTAAAATCCAAATTATTGAGATTCAATCTATTGACATTCATAATTTATCATACTCAATAAATAAATTTCTATAAAACTCATAAATAAAGTCACTAAATATGATCAAATTGAAAAGTTAATATGAGTTTAAAGGTAAGTTAACACAATTCTATAGGTTAGCAATGTAAAAACAATAAACGCAGTGTATAAACTCACGAGTTTAATGGAGTTTACAACTGGCATGAGTTTACCAATGACTTGAGTCGATTTTGTAAGATAGAAATGGTAAATTTATAGTATCAACTCGTGAGTTTGATAACAGTTATACAATTATAAAATAAAAATAAATTTGAAAGGTTAAAACTCCTATACGACCTTTAGTTATTTCTTATGGCATATGTAATACAATCATATCTCTCTTAGACTTATATGCAAGGAACAAAAAACCGACTGGATAATGAACCGGTTGAGGTACTGATTTAGGGTTCAAAGGTTCAACTGGGTTTAAACCGAGGGTCAAACTAGCTATATTAAAATATTATAAGTTAATTAATAATAATAAAATAACACCATATATAGGCATAAAAATTAAAGAAATATATGACAACAAAAGAAATTTTAAATGATAATAAGAAAATAAGTGCCAATATATTAATATATCTTTTAAACTTCATAAATAATATGACTATCTTAAAAAATTACTTAAAATATATTTGTATCAATTATGATGCCTATAATGATATTATAATTATCTAAACTATTAATTTCCTATGATATTTAACCTATTAATAATCATTATTAGTAAATCAGCCCATGAAGCATGGGATTGAATTTTAAATTTTAAATACAATTCTCAATGTATAGCCATAAATATCTTGAATCTTATTTTATTTTAAGCATATTTTTAAATTTCAATCAAACATTAAGTATGAAAAATAATTGGGTCTAATAGAATTAATTTGATTTTATTTCTTTTTAAGTAGAGTTGGTTAAATTTTAAATTCAAAAAATTAGAACATGGAGCTTCATGTCATTTAGAATCTACCAACTCCATGTTCAAATCTACTGTTAATTGACATAATTTAACATTGGATTCAGTTTTTGCGTCTTGTCATTGTCTTTTTTGTACTGACCAGATCCTATTTCCGACTTATATCTTTTAAGTGACACACTTGCCATTTATCAACTAAAAAAAATTCAAAAAATCATTTTATTTCCATTTTTTCTTCTTCTGGCTTTCTCTAAGGAATATTTTTATTTTTTAAAGATATAACAACACCTTTTTCTTCTCTCTCCCACGTGAGGCTAGAGAGTTTTTCTAAATCTGAAAGCGTGTCACTAAGAGACATATTCTCCAATCTCCACACATACCTGATATCACGGTGTATTGCATACTCGCGGCGTCGGTGCCCCTCTCTCTTCTCTTTATTCTTGAAAATTGAAACTGTATCGCCCATGGCCATTAGAGGAAAATGGTAAGCTTCTTGTGTTCTTCCCACCGCCTTTAACTTGCGACCTTTCTAGTTTCTATCATTTTGCTTTCTTTTGGCCATGAAGCAAGATCGACGGTGATGAAAGTTGAAACTTTTGTTCTCCAGCAAAGAAACTGAAAGGCGACGGCGATGAAGCAAGATTGACGGTGGCGCTGTGGCAAAGATCTCTTCCTCTATTTTCCTTCTCTTCTTCTAATCTTCTTCTCCTTTCTTCACTGTCGATTGTGAGGATGGTAAGAGACAGTAGAGCACAGTAGAT
>JBAGKO010000003.1:17800186-17810943 GCA_037177275.1 Acacia concinna | reverse complement strand
AGGTTCTTGTTTGATTCATAGAATTAGAGGTACTGTAAAATAATGTAATATAATGTAATAAAATATAATGTAATGATACTTACCTGAATTTGTTTGATTAATCATTAAGGAAAGATGTTACATATACAAAAAAAAAAAAGGTTTGATTAGAGTATATTAAATATGTGAATATATAAGAAAAATATAAAAAGAGACAAAATTATCATTGTCTATGCTTGCTTGTATAATGCACATGTTGGATTTATGATAACTTTTTCATTTTGTATAAATTGGGTTTATAGTAATTTTTTTACTATTTAATGGTGAAAATATTATGCAATATATAAATAGGGTTCATGTTTGGCAACAAAAGGGTTCATGATAATTTGTTCATATTTAAGTATGGGAATATCATTTAATTGGATATTTTAATATTTTTTAATGGCAGAATATAATTTTTTTAATTTTAATGGGTTAATATTTCTTAAATCTATATATTATTAATATAATTTTAAATATTGTGATAATTAAAATTATTTAATATCTAGTAGCATTTATGGGTAGGCAATTTGATCAATTTAAAAAATTATAATGACAATAGAGTCATTTTCACTTAATTATAGGATGTCCACATCCTTATTCATCAATTCGAGCAATGTAATTCTAATTATATCCAATGATATAGTTAGGATTACAAAATTTAATCTTCTTTATATTACATAAGTTAAACCAAACGTTATAATCAATATATTGCATTAAGATTATACGTAATCCCCTCTCATGTAATTAAACCAAACAAACTATAAAAGTATTTACAATCCATTCATCCCTATATTTAAAGTCTCATTTTTTAAATATGATTGTCTCTTTTTTACAAAGTCCCATTTAAATTGGTTAAAATAATAAATACATTGTTACTAATTTTAGCCTCAATTAATTTCATATACGCTGCATTAATGAAAACATTTACTCACCTCCTTAATTCTCCATCACCACGTTTTCTTATAAATTACATATTTTTTACTTTCAACTGTTTCTAAAGCTTAATAGGTTAGAAGAAATTTTTAGGTAAACTCGATTTACCACATTATTCTTAATCTAGCCAATCACAATAAAACACCTTAAGATTTTTAAGTATTTAATTGTGATCGGCTAGATTATAAGTGGTGTAGCAAATTGAGTTTATCTAATAAAAATTTCTCAACAAGTTAGAAGAACCCAAACCCAACGAGGGAGAGGAAACTCTCGCAATCTTTGTTTTCATTTTTCTTACAGTCTGACTATCATTAAATTAAAAATAAAATATATGGTCTAGATTAAATGTTTTATAAAACTATTATTAGTATTATAGTATTTTATAAATTATTTTCTCAAAATTTTTCCATATTAAAATTAGGAATTATGTATGTTATATTTTAACAATTTGAATATATTGATTTATATTTAAAATAATAATTTTATAAAATATTAAATCTTGAACTAACTAAACCCACATATAATAAATATATTTGTTTTAAAAAATTGAAGTTGATGAGAGAGAGAGAGAGAGACACGGAGAGATAGTGGGGACGGTGGATTTCCAAAAATTCACCCACCAATCAGGGAATGATTGGGAGGCGATGGTCAAAACAGTAAAAATCCGATGATTGGCTTTATATATAGACCACCTGTGTCTTCCATTTCCCTCAATCAAACTCACTTGTTTGTCCCCCTTGTTTCTTTCAATCATCTTCTTCTTTAATTATCATCAGAACCAGAACCAGAGTCAGGAGAAGAACATAGAGATGCCTTGCCTTTACGTCTCCACCAACGTTAACTTAGACGGAATCGACGCCGATCCCATCTTCTCCGAAGCTACTTCCGCCGTCTCCTCCATTATCGGAAAGCCCCAAAAAGTATATATTTATATATATATATATATAACTCCCCTCTGAGTTTGTTTCTCTAATTCTGTGACTTTCTTCAGATTGATTCCAGATTTGAACTCCTGTAGTATTTCATTCTTAATAAGATTGTCCCAGAAATGGTAATTAATTTAATGATGAGAAACCAATGATTTGTTGAAACTTGAAGAAAACCATCTTGACTTGGATGATGATGCATATATCTATCTCTGTTGCTTTAATTTCTTATATCGTCACTTGCAGATTGATTTTACCGTTGGGTTATTAATTTACTGATACTCTTGTGCACTTGGACTTCTTAATTCATTGGGATTCGAGGTTGCATATTTTCTTTTTTTGGATCAGATTCAATGTTGCTTCTGCTTTAGCTTACAAGAATATTCTTATTATTATAATTATGTCAAACCCATCTGTATGCTCTGAAATTACAATAATCTCCGGCCGTGGGATTTTTTTTAAGTCAATTTTATATATTCATTTTTTATAAATTTAAAAAGATAATATGAAAAAATTTTCACTCTAAAATTTATTACCAAAAGATACTTATAATATGTGTAATGTTCCTGGTGCAGTGGATTTTGATCGGGTGTAACTCTTAGTTTTAATTACGTGTAAATGTTTTATATTTTACATATAATTACAGATATATTGCACACATTTAAAGAAGAATTGTTCATGTTTAATGACTTAAGTTCTTAGATAGTTCCCATAAAAAATAAAGTCCTTAGGTAGTTTTCTTTAGTGACAAGAAATTTTTCTTACTAATTTTTCCTAAAATTTATGGCTCATTTTGATATTTCGCTCTTAAATATATCATATTTTTAATTTTATAGGTTTAAACAAAAATAATTGCTTGAGCTAATACCTGCATCCTAAAATTTTAGGGTAAATGGTAATAAGATCCTAAGGAAGGAAATGAATAGCAAAATGGTCCTTAGTAACAATTGAGCAGTGATAATTAACAACTTAAGTAGTGGCATCACTATTACAAAAAATAGTTTTCACATTCCCAAAAGACGTCCCTTTTACAACTTTTAGAGGACCATTCTAATATTAAGTCTCTTCCTTAGGACCTTATTGTAATTTTCCCAAAATTTTAACTTAACGACAGTTAAGTTCCAAAAATAATGCCGATAGTTAAGTTACAAATATTAATTTAGAAACTTATAATTATAATTACAGAAACCCAATTGGCAAATTATGAACTAATAACAGTCAAATATCATAATTAATTTAGCATCTCTGAATTGTTATTTGCAACTTATTTTACAACAAAATTTATTATGGAAATCCAAAGTGTCATTAAATTAGTAAAATTTTGTAGCTTGAATGTCCATTCTAAAAAACACTGAATAGTTGACATAATTAAATATCAGTAAATAATAATTAGTTATAAGATCATTTTAATCAAATAATATTAAATTTTGTTATAACCTAGATTATTTAATAATTTTGTTTACAGTTTAATATAGCTTGGGAGTGTATTTTGGTCTTAAGAGTTGTTTTTTTCACTTTATCTCTCATATTTATTATTTTCTCTCAAACTATAACTTGTGTAATTTATAAACTAATATAAATAATATAATGATTAGCTTCTTTAATCTTTTAAAAAAAGTTCATATAAATATAATATGCCCTTACATTAAGATCAGATGAGTATGCAAGTAGTGTGAGTGATTGAGGCTTGGTAAAAACTAAAAAGGGATTTAAAAGGTGGTGTGAAAGGTACAATAGTTGATATATTTTTTTAAAACAGTGAGTATGGATGCTTCTGTGAAGCATTTTTTAATAGGGAAACATGAAAAGGATGAGGAAAAGTGAAAACTGAAATTGCTTCTTCTTCTTTTTTTTTTATTTTTACAATTTTTTTAATAGAATGAAAGGATCAATAATTATTTGGGGTGTACACGTGTGTTTGAATGCAGTATGTGATGGTGATACTGAAGGGGTCGGTGGCGATATCTTTCGAGGGAAACAAGGAACCGGCGGCTTATGCGGAGATAGTGTCGATGGGAGGCATAGACTCTCAGGTGAAGAAGAAGCTCATTGCTTCTATTGGCTCCATCCTTCACTCCAACCTCTCTATTCCTCCTTCTAGATTCTTCCTCAAGGTCTTTGACACAACTCTATTTCGTCATCACAATAATCTCACTCCCAAATTATGAATATTCTTCTTCATTATTGTTCCAACTTCTGATTTTCTTCATTTTGTCACTCTTTAATCATTAATAATATATATTGTACCCTAAAGTCTAATTATATTATTATTGTTGTTGTTGTGTTCGCCTAAGAATATCTCACAATCCACGCCACAACATATATTCAAGCATCAATCCATTATTGAGTTACATCATAATATTAAAAATCTCTAACATGTTAATTATATTTTTGCAATCTATGAAAGGAATTCAAGGGAGAAGGGGGCAAGTTAGGAAAATTGGTTAAAATTATTGCTTTTTGGAAAATTTTATTAATTGTAACAAAATTCTATGTTTTAATACATAAAAGTACTGTTAGTAGAACCAATCAGAATTGGATTAGTGATATAAGGTTTCACTAAATCCCTTTGTGTCATGGTTGAATCTCAGAAAAATTACGTGTGTTATGAGTAGTCATGAAACTCAAAACGGATTAGACAGTTGTTTGGATACATGGTAATAGGATTAAAAAAAACGCAAATACTGGATAATAGTATTAAAAAAGTATTGTATGTTACTTGAGTTTGGGTTCTTATATATTACCAACAAAATTAAGAAAAAAAATAATCTTAACTAATTTTCTGTATTTCTATTTGGATGTAATGATCCATATTTAAAAACTAGAAAAATTTGTGAAAAGTTCCTATTTAAAAATTATGTAGGTCAGAAGGACTTAATTTTGAGTATTAGTCATCTCTTCCGCATAAGAAATCCTTTATATTATCAGCACTTGTTGTGATTAAAGACATGTCAGACACCAGTTGCTAATAAAATTTTTATACAAAGAGTTATCACTCATTTCTCTTTACGGGTATGTTTGGCTCAATGGAGGGGAGGGGAAGAGGGGCATTTTAATAGAGGGAAAGGGAAGGGAGGGTTTAAAAAGGATTTTATTTTACTTTGTTTGGATAGATAAAAAAAGGAGGGGAGGGGAGGGATGGGGTTTTAATAATGTAAAAAAAAAAGATAATCTACATCATAAAAATATAATCACTAAAAAATAAAATAGGCACTAGTTAATATAAAAGCTTTTGAAATGTAACATATAAAGGAGAATTAATATTTTTCATGTAATAAAAAATTTTATCTAAAACTTTTAAAATATATGTGTTAATTTATTTTTCTTATTAAAAATATGTATAGAGCGATAAAAAAAATATAATACTAACAATTTATAACACAAATCTAAAAGGAAGACAACCTAAACATATTAAAAAAAAGTAAAAATAATGTGCATATTAATTAATAGAAACTAAAATATAACATTTTCTCTCCAAATTCCCCTATTTTTAGAAGGGAAGTTTAAGAGAGGGAATGAGGGAAAATCTTAAAAAAATTTCCCTGCCCTTCTAAAAAGTTTTGTTATCAAAATAAGATATTCCCCAATTTCCTTCCCCTTCCCTCCCCTCATATCAAACAGACCCTAAAAGAATTATGGAAGCTTATCATTTTTGTAATGATTGGGCCCATTTGTGGAATATGAAATGGGGAAGAATGTGATTAGAGTGGATGATTTTGATATGGCAAGTTAGGTAGATGACTCCTTACCTGTCTATCCCAACTAAAACTTCATGTTATGTAATCATTTGTGTTTGTCTCCAAAGTCAAGTGAACAACACACCTCAGTCCCCCTCTTTTAATCAAAAAGCCACCATTTGTGCCCCTTTACATGCTTACATGATATGTGGGTTAAAGACCAGTGAATCATACCAAAATTAAATAGGAGTTAATCCAAAGTAAAAGAGGCAAAAAATTAGATTTTATATTACTAACATGAGAGCTAAAAAAGTTAAAACAAATCATATTTTATTAAAAAAATTTAACTACTCAACATATATATATTATTATTTATAGCCTCAATTAATTTCATATACACTGCATTAAGTAAAACATTTACTCACCTCCTTAATTCTCTCTCAACATGTTTTGTCATAAACTATATATTTATTACTTTCAAAAGTTTCTAAAGTGGTTAGAAGAAACTAAAGACAACTAGGGAGAGGATACTCTCATAATCTTTTTATAAGGGGCGGTAGACAATTGCCTCCTATGCTGCGTGAGAAATTTGGGGTCCTTCCTCTCTTTTTTTTTTTAATCATTAGATTCTACATGAATTGAATAACATTTTAATATATTATAGATCAAAAATGAATTTATTTTCAATTTTTTATTATTTTTTAAAGATTTAAGACTTTTAAAACTCTATTTTTCTTTAAAAAAAACCACATACTTTAAAAGTATTAAATTTTTGAAAAATCATAAAAAAAATTAAAAATAGATATGTTTTATGCTTATAATATATCAAAATGTCACCCATCTTATGTAAATATAGTAATAAAAAAGAACCACGCAAAAAATAATTAGAGCAGGGCTCAAATTCCTGAGGTAGCTGAAAGGGGCAGCAGACAACTCCTCCCCTCTCTATTCTCATTTTACTTCTATAGTCTCATCACTACCATTATATTAATAAATGGATGGTTTAAATTAAATGTTTTATAAAACTATTATTAGTATTATAGTATTTTATAAATTATTTTTTAAAAAAATATCTGTGTCGATAGTATAATTAGGAATTGTGTATATTATATTTTAATAATTTAAATATATTTATTTATGTTTAAAATAATAATTTTATAAATCATTGAATCGCAACTATCTATTTATTCAGTGTGATAGTGAAGATGAGATTTTATGAGATGTAACGATAGAAACTAAACCCACCTGTAATAAACATTTTTGTTTTAAAAAATTGACGTTGATAAGGGAGAGAGACACAGTGGGGAAGGTAAATTTCCAAGGATTTGCCAACCAATTAGGTCAAAACAGTAAAAAGCGGATGATTGGCTTTATAATTTTATTTATAGACCCGCTAGAGCCTGCCATTTCCCTCAATCAAACTCACTTGTTTGTCCCACTTGTTTCCTTCATTCATTATCACCACCACCAACATCTTCTTCGACCACCTTCATTAATTATCACCAGAACCAGGACCAGAACCAGAATCAGGAGAAGAACATAGAGATGCCTTGCCTTTACGTCTCCACTAACGTTAACTTGGACGGAATCGACACCGATCCCATCTTCACCGAAGCTACTTCAGCCGTCTCCTCCATTATCGGAAAGCCCCAAAAAGTATCTCTCTCTCGCCCCTCTGAGTGTGTTTCTCTGATTCTGTGACTTTCTTCAACTTAATTCCAGATTTGAACTCCATTATTTCATTCTTAATAAGATTGTTTTTGAAATAGTAATTCATTTAATGATGAGAAACTAAGGATTTATTGAGAAACTTGAAAACCTCTACTTTACTTGGATGATGATACATATATATCTATCTCTGTTGCTTTCTTATATGGTCACTAGCAGATTCATTTTACCATTGGGTTATTAATTTTTTGATAATCTTGTGCACTTAGACTTCTTAGTTTATTGGGATTCGAGGTTGCTTCTTTTCTTTTTTTGGATCAGATTCGATGTTGCTTGTGTTTCAGCTTAAAAGAATATTCTTATTATAATAATTATAGTCAAACTCGTCTGTATGCTCCGAAATTACAATAATCTCCGGCTGTGGGATTTAATTTTAGTCAATTTTATATATTCATTTTTATAAATTTAAAAAGATAATCTGAAAATGTTTTCACAGTTAAATTTGTTTTCCAAAGCTACTTGAAATTTGTGTAAAGATACTTGAATATATTTTTAATTATGTGTAAATGTTTTATAGTCTACATATAATTAAATATATATTGCACATAACTGAAAAATAGTTGTTCATGTTCAATGACTCACCCAAGTTCTTAGATTAGCTCCTATAAAATATAAAGTCGTTAGGCAGTTTTGAACTATAAATTTTGTGACCAGAAATTTTTCTTAAAATTAATGGCTTATTTTGCATTTATTATTTCGCTTTTAAATATATCATATTCGTATTTTTATGGGTTTATAAAAAATAAGTGATTGGGCTGAAAATGACAGCTAGGTCCTAAAATGTTAACTTAATGACAGTTAGGTTCCCATAAAAAATGCTGATAGTTAAGTTACAAATATTAATTTAGACAACTATAATTACAGAAACCCAATTTTCATATTATGATCTAATGATAGGAAAATATCATAATTTGCAGCTGAGACTCTCCTATTTACAGTTTATCATCTCTGAATTGTTATTTGCAACTTATTTTACAACAAAGTTTATGGAAATCCAAACTGTCAATAAATTAGTAAAATTTTGTAACTTGAAGGTCCATTCTAAAAAAAACACTGAATAGTTGACATTATTAAAAATCATTAAATAATAATTTAGTTCTATATAAGAGCATTTTAATCAAATAATATTAAATTTTGATATAACCTAGACTATTTAATAATTTTGTTGACAGTGTGCATAATGTTAAACTGCTTGGAACTTGGGAGTAGATTTTGGTATTAAGACTATTATTTTTCATTTTATCTCTCATAAATATTATTTTCTCTCAAATTATAATTTATGTAATTTATAAACTAATATGAATAATATAAAGTTACACAACAATATTTTAAAAAGACATGATAGATATATCATAATTAAATAATTTATTTAATTAGTTCCCTTAATCCTTTACCAAATTACATATAAAATTGAGTTGTGAATCTTATTATCTAATCCTATTATTCTTATGTACAATATAACTTATTTAAAATTTTAAAATTTAAAAGGTATTTAAATGATGTCTAAATATAATAATATAATATGTCCTTATTGAAGATGTAGTGTGAGTGGGATCTAAGTAATAATTGAGGCTAGGTAAAAAGGGATTTAAAAAGTGGTGTGAATGGAAATAGTTGATTTTTTTTTAAAAAAAAAAAGTGAGTACGGATGCTTCTGTGAGGCATTTTTTATAGGAAAACATGAAAAGGAGGAGGAAAAGTGAGAACTGAAATTGCTTCTTTTATTTTTTTTTTGTTTTTACATTTTTTTAATAGAATGGAAGGAACAATAATGATTTGGGGTGTACACGTGTGCGTAAATGCAGTATGTGATGGTGATACTGAAGGGGTCGGTGGAGATATCTTTCGAGGGGAACAAGGAACCGGCGGCTTATGCGGAGATAGTGTCGATGGGAGGCATAGACTCTCAGGTGAAGAAGAAGCTCATTGCTTCTATTGGCTCCATCCTTCACTCCAACCTCTCTATTCCTCCTTCTAGATTCTTCCTCAAGGTCTTTGACACAACTCTTTTTCGTCATCACAATAATCTCACTCCCAAGTTATGAATATTCTTCTTCATTATTCTTCCAACTTCTCACTTTCTTCATTCTGTCACTCTTTAGTCATTAAAAATATATATTGTACCCTAAAGTCTAATTAAATAATAATAATTATTGTTGTTGTTGTGTCCGCCTAAGAACATCTCACAATCCACGCCACAACATGTATGCATGCATGAATCCATTATTGAGTTGCAACGTGATATTAAAAATATCTAATATATTAATTATATTTTCGCTATGAAATGAACTGAAGGGAGAAGGGAGCATGTTAGGAAAATTAGTTAAAATTATTGCTTTTTGGAAAATTTTATTAGTTGTAATGAACTTATATGATTTCATACAGAAAGAATACTAGTATTTTGAGGTATTTGATACATAAAAGTACAGTTACTAGAGGAGGGCAAAAAAAAAAAAGTCCAAGTTACTATAACCAATTAGAGTTGGTATAGTGATATAAGGTTTTGTAAAATCCCTTTATTTCAAGTTTAAGTTCTAAAGAAATTAATTGTGTTAGGAGGTATAGTCATAAACCCTGAAATGGATTAAACGATTACTTGAATAACTCGTAATAAGATTAAAAAAGCAAAAATACCAGATAATAGTACAAAAAAAGTATTGTTACTTTTGGTTCTTACATACTAGCAACAAAATTTTTGGGGGGATACTTTTAACTAATTTTTTCTACTTTTACTTGGATGTAATGATCCATATTTAAAAACTAGAAAATTTCTTCAAAAGTTCCTATTTAAAAATTATGTAGGTGAGAAGGACTTAATTTTGGGTATCAATCCTCTCTTCTCTGCATCAGAAATCCGTCATACTATCTACACTTGTTGCTATTATATTAAAAACATGTCAGATAATCGTGCCTAATAAAAGTTTTATACGAGTATACAGAATTCTCACTCATTACCCTTTAAAAGAATCATGGAAGCTTGTCATTTTTGTAATGATTGGGCCCATTCATGGAATATGACCCGCGCCGCCCCCGGGGTGGTAATTAGAATCAATGATTTTGATATGGCAAGTTAGGTAGATGCCTGCCTACTTGTCTATCCCAACTAAGGAACTTCATCTCCTATAATCATTTGTGTTTGTCTAATAAGGCCCGTTTAGATTTATTTTTACAGAATAGCTTTTGGAGCAGAATAACTTTTACAGAAGAGATTTTCCATAATAGCTTTTGTGAAACCATGGTTTGAAAAAAATGGGAGTGTTTGAATAATGTTATCAGAATAGCTTTTTTTTAGTGTAAAATAACAATAAAGGACATTAACTTTTGCAATAATTACATTTAATGGTTATGATGTAATATTAATTATTTTAACATAAAAAATTAATAATAAATACCATAATGTAAATTAATTGGATTACGATATGAAAATTACGAAATTTGTGCATATTATAAGATAAAAAAATGGGTTATATAT
>JBAGKO010000003.1:17770016-17784377 GCA_037177275.1 Acacia concinna | reverse complement strand
CAAACTTATAATGAACATTCAAGTGACTGATCGTTTTCCAACTAATTTATTACAAACATTCAAGTGGTTTTTTTTTTTGTTTTACAAGAATATGAAAGATGTACCCTTGACAATCAAATGCACTAACTTCATATTAATATTTACCAATTTATAGTTGTCATTCAAATGTCTTTTCATTTACCAACAGATTCATGATAGACATCCAATTGACCTTTTTCCCAATCAATATTTGAAGAATTTTTTTAACAAGATATATTGTCATGTTCTATTTTTTTTTCAAAAAAAATATTAAGACCTGAACAAATTTGTTAAAAAAAACAATTCATTCTTCACAAGTTTTTTTTTTTTGCAAGCACATGAGAGGTGTACAATTGGGGATAAAATACACTTGTTTCACATTGACATTTACTATTTCATAGTTAATAATATTCAAGTGTATTTTCATTTTTTCTAAATGAGTCATAACACGTAATTAACATTTAACTTGTTTTTTTCCTCCCAAAAATCTTTTACACAAATAAAATTTGATTGGCTTTCTATTTTTCATAGTGTCCTTTGTTTGTAGGCATATGAAATGTGCACAATTGATGATCAAATGCATTTGTTTCACATTGAAATTTACTATTGCACAGTTAATATTCAAGAGTCTATTCATGTTTGGAACAATATATTATTAACATTTTATCTTATTAGTGGATTTTTTCTCCCAAATGATCTTCACCACAATTAAAAATCAAGTAGTTTTTATTTTCCAACAAACTTATAATGAACATTCAAGTGACTGATCGTTTTCCAACTAATTTATTACAAACATTCAAGTGGTTTTTTTTTTGTTTTACAAGAATATGAAAGACCTATCGTTGACAATCAAATGCACTTACTTCATATTAATATTTACCAATTTATAGTTGCCATTCAAATGTTTTTTCTTTTTCCAACAGATTCATGATAGACATCCAATTGACCTTTTTCCCAATCAATATTCAAAGAATTTTTGTTTAACAAAATATACTGTCATGTTCTATTTTTTTTTAAAAAAAAAATATTAAGACTTGAAAAAAATTGTTAAAAAAAACAATTCATTCTTCGCAAGTTTTCAACATCAATTAACAATGCCAAAAAAAATCAATTTTGTTACTACAAGGTGTTCCAAATCTTCTTTTTTATATAAATATAAATATATATATATATTTCACAGTTTTATAAATTCCACTTAATGTTTTCCTCTAGATATTCATATAAGAGGCATATGGAAGATTATTTTTTCATCTTTTACTACTTTAATCCACATCTATATAATTTCATTTATGTATTTCTACACACCCTTTCAATTTGAAAATGTGTGGTTTTGTTGCTCAAGATTTGTCCAAAAAATTTTTATTTCTTGATTTATATATGGGTCTTACATGTTAATGCTGATTTTGGGATTTTAACAGAGGGAAATAATGAATGGAAAATTGGCAATAGAGAGTCATTTAATGAACGGCAAGTTGGCAATGGAGAGTCATTTTATTTTCCAGACATTTTAAACTTTTTGTAATTCTAGTTAAACATAAAAAAAAAAAACAGTTTCTCCCTTCTTGTCAATAACAAATTAAACATGACATTACTAATAATCATTGTATTTCACCCTATTGCATTACCAAACAGGATAAAAAAATCACGACAGTAAAAAAGTGTCCAATTTATTCATTACAAGTTTGTGTGATTTAGTGTAGCATATGAAGTCATATACATCCTATTGTTGCCAAATAAATTTATCTCTATTGCATTGGTATATACAATGACCAATAGAGAAGAAAGCACAATAAGTCCATATCATTGAAAAAGAAAAAATAGAGATAGATTCCTTATTTTGTTTCTTATCCTTAACCATAATATTAGAAGAAGACTTGTATACATTCATCATAGACCATTGATTCAACTAAATCCAAGATATTTGTCATCAAAGAACATATATAGGAGAAGAGTTAATAGATAAGAAACCATTTTAAAAAATTAATGCTACTGGATTTGGTTTTCACCCTATGCTCACCATAAAGTTACCTGGTTTGATGCCTTTGTACACAAATCCATTTAAATACAAACATTTGATCATTTCAAGCTATACTCAAGAAAACAAAATGGCTCAATTTTGTATTCTTGGACTTTACAAGAAAGTCCAACTAATGGTAGTAAAACTAAAATCAAATGAAAATGGATGTTATATGGTAGCTTTTTAAATTATTCTGATTTAAGTCTTTTCATTTTTCAATATAGGTTTCCTAACAATGACTTATGAAATTCAAGAATAAATGTTTTCCTTTTCAACATGGCTTTTGGACTTTAAGAATAACTTTTAAATGGTAATAAGTAATTAACTTTAGTGAAAAAAACGATTGTTTAAAAAAACCTGACCAAATACAATATAAGTAATAGAATGTGTCAAAATAAACTAAATCAATAACGGAATTTGTTTTTAAAAACCATTGCCGTTTCTACAAATTTTCATAGGATATACTCATTCAGTCTTAATTATAAAAGACTTTTAGAAAATCATAAGAAAGCTAATTACATTATATTAGTTCATAAGTCAAATAACATAATTTAAAGAAAAACGATAAATTTTAATATATTAAAGTAATATAACTTACTTTATTAAGATTTTTTTAGAATTCTCTAAAAAGTCCCTATAATTAAAACTGGAGGGAGTATTAGATTAAGGAAACAAAAATTATAAATTAAGCAAATATCTAATACGCGTAGATTTAGTAGACGACGGTAACGAAGCACCGAGTCGAGCAGCGAAATACGCGTGCCGTTGTAAATGACGCGTGGTCAAGCATGACTGAAATACGCTTTGTCGGTGGTGGAATCTTAACGACGAAGTTGAGTTTCGTACTGCGTCGTCTTCTCAATTCTAATTCTAATTTGTTCCATCAGCCTTCCTATCTCTTTCCCTTCAATTCCACTGAAACAAACCCTCCACACATTTCCCCAAATTCGCATTCAGCCATTCATTTCGCATTCTCTCCTCAATTTCCAAATCTGGTTTTTCTATTCCCATAAATTAATCTCCTTTCTTCTCTCTTCTTCGCTGATCGGATCCCTAACCCCCTAACAATGTCCTCTTCAGTCCCTCCCGTCCTCCCCATCTCCAATTCCCAGCCCACCGCTCCTACCGGTGGCGCCACCGCTGAATCTGGAGGACCTATTGCTACACCTGCCTTCCGTGCCTTCATAAACAACCTCTCCGATACCGTCCGTAATGGCCTCGCTCAGCGCCGTCCTTGGGGTGAGCTCGTTGACCGTACGGGCTTTGCGAAGCCTGAGAGTTTCTCTGAAGCCACCGTTCGGATCCGCAAGAACTACTCTTACTTCCGTGTTAATTATTATGCTATAATTGCTCTGATTCTTGGTGTTTCTTTGCTTACGAATCCGTTCTCTCTTATTGTCCTTGTGGGCTTGCTTGCATCGTGGATGTTCCTATACCTCTTCCGTCCCTCTGATCAGCCTTTGGTCATTCTTGGTCGCACTTTCTCTGATTTCGAGACCTTGGCGCTCCTGGGTGGCCTCACTTTGTTTGTGGTCTTTCTTACCAATGTTGGATCTGTTCTTGTTTCGGCTCTCATGGTGGGTGTAGCCATTGTTTGCGCTCACGGTGCCTTCAGGGTTCCCGAAGATCTCTTCTTGGATGAACAGGAGGCTTCTCAGACCACTGGGTTCCTGTCATACTTCCGTGGTGCTGCAGCCAATGCTGCTGTCGCCTCCGCCGTACCTTCGGTCACTGCACGCGTTTGAGCAGATCGTTGAATCCAGATCTAGGAGGATGGCAGGGTAATGGTGTCTTGATCTGATCCATGAAATCCATTGTTAGGACCTGGAAGTGAAATAAACGCAGAAAATATACTTCTGTTCTCTATGAAAATGTATTCACAAATTTTTCTATACATAGGGTGAATCACATGCGATTTGTAGGGTGCTCTGTTATTTTGTGTTGCTTTATATAGGATTTGCAACTCTTGTTGTTGGATCTACCAGTTTTTATATTCGTATGGTTCTTTAAATCTCTATACTTCAATTGTTTCATTCATTTTGTAATTTTGGCTTTCTTAAAGCAGATTGTGGAAATGTTCTTTAATATGTTAGTCTGTTAGTTATCTATGCTTATGCCTGTACCGTAACCTCGTGTAATAGTTGTGTGGGAACATGGATAGATAGCTGCTTTGGTTATTACATTTCAGTTTCCTTTTTATTGTTCATTCTTTGCTTTTGTCAAACATTAGGTCTTTGCTTTTATTTATGGACTCGACATTATCAGGGAATGGTTTGGATTGTTTTTCGCCATTGGAGTCCATCACGATCTGTGTTTTTTTTTTGGATCACATAATTGAGATTGCTTATCACTGTTCCTGGTGTGTGGTGGGCAGTGGGAGTTAGTCAAATAGAGAAGACATCTGTTGTCTCTTCCTTTGAACTTACGTGACTGAAGCTGCATGGGCAATTTTGGACTCTATTGTGGGTTGTGAAGTTAGACTTTGGGTTAAAACTCCTCATTCTCTTTTTCTCCTTTATCATGGGAAAATTGATAAGATCTAACATCTTGTTGATCTTGACATCGATCTCATAATCCAGCATGCCAGTTTGGGATTATAAAATATCGATGTGTGATTTCTTTAGTTTGTGAATACAATAAGTTGCCCACGCAACCTTAAGTTCGTGAATACAATAAATATGTGAGGATCTTAAATATCACGGTACTTCTGTGATTATTCGGTACTGTGCTTCGTGGTATCTGGGGATGCTATGGAGTAGAGGATGTAATATACCAAACAAAGCTTAAATTAGTTAGAAAAATACTTTGATTGTTTGGTTAAGTATTTTGAGTCTTGTTACAATGTACCTCAATTTCTTGCGGGCTAATGAGTGTGTAATTCACTTGATAATACTGATAGTACATGCCAAATTGAAGTGTCCTTGTTACTTGTTTGCTTGCATTTCATTTGTATTGTAGAAGATACAATTTTGAGTCTTTCTCCTTTTTTATGTGCTAGCAAGTTTTGCAATGGCATTTAATATGATTCCGAGCTAGAAGATTTCTTATCTTCTAATTGATTCCTAAAGGAAGTAGTTATCTAAGATTCTAGCTTCCACTGTCACCCTTCTGCAGTTTTAGCATGATTGCCTCCATCCTTCTATAAATCGCCTTGCCCTGTTTATAAGCAACATTCTCTGATTTTCTCATGGGTTTGGACCTATATACAAGTAACAATTTTGTTTTGTCTAAAAATGATGATGATGTGGGGCTGCCATTTACCTTTTGGATGGAATTTAATTGAAGTGATTATATATATATATATATATCTATATTGATTTGTCTTTTTTATAATGGTGCATGGTGGTTTGTTGCAAATCTTCAATTCATTCCCATTCTACCTCAGTAATAATCAGTTGTATGGTCTTGGTGGACTTGACAATTTTTTATTTTTTTTATATAAAAAAGCAGTATTCACTGTTGCATTTGTGAATTGGTGAGTACTCGATAGTCAATGTAGAACTTACCACCTATTGTCTAATTAGTGATTACTATGTATCTTATTTATTGGTTTCTCAATTTGGTGGCAAAACGTAAATAGCAGGAATCACAATTGGAATGATCATTTTATACACTTACGCATGAAAATGTTAGTGTCTCCCCACTATTTGAGAGAAAAGAATAAAATTTGCTGGCCATCAAGGTCTAGTGCTCGCCAAAAAATAATATTGCTGTTGCATGTAAGTGATATTTGGCCATGTAATTTGTAACTTACAAAAAAAAAAAATCCATTTTGACAAGAGGACGCATGTGAAATTTCGGTGCATGACATTTAAACCTGCTTCCTCTTGATCAAATCACAAAAAAAAAAAAAAAAAACAAAAAAACCGACAAGGGAAAAAATCCTTTAATTGGGAAGACTGATATGAGACACCAAATAGATTTTAGGAGGAAAACAGTTTAATTTGGTGTTGCTCTCATTGATCTCATCATAGATTTGACTATTAAGAGTACCATTTTTCCCTTAATTTCCACTTCCTTCATTTTCACTTCACTAATACTCCCTCCGGTCCAAGTCATTCCAAATATAAACCTGAAATTTGTTGAAGACGTCCGATTATTGGTAGTTGCGGGAATTTCGGGGTGAGGGAGACATCGGAATAATTTCCTAGATTAATTAATTAATGAATTTTTGTTGTGTTTCTCAATCTTGATGGATAATAAAGCAATCCAAGGACTGACGCCTCACAGTAAGCACATGTCAGCTTTAAGGCCTTGAACACATTAGCCATGAAAGATACTTTTCACAATTTCCAGACCTTTTCTTTTTTATGTCCCCTAAACTGCCTCCCCATGATCATATAAACTGAAAAGAGATTATATACAAAATATTTGATCGATTATTTTCCATCGTTCAAAATATTAGATAATGTTCCATTTTAACTCCTATAATACATTGTAATACTATTCCCTCAAAGTAGCAAGTACACGAACCATTATATATGTCTCTAATAGGCATCTGCCTCTTGTGTGAAAGGCGATGATGATTGAAGATATAAAAACTGCCATATACTTTATGAGAATATTTGGCTAACTGATATAAAGGGTTTATGGCGTCTCTAATAATGTGACGAATCTTAACCTACTAATTTCTTAAGCAAAGTATTCTAACATCATTTACTATATTTATTGCAACCTCTAAATTTTAGGTTAAAATCTTCTATAATCAGAAAACACAAGGATTTTCTTAAATTATTTAGTCTAACATAAATTAAGCATGTGTAGTAAACCTAACATAAATTAAGCATGTGTAGTAAACCAATAATCTTTGCAATTCCTCAAAGAACAATACTCCTCTACTCTTTAATATGTTTACCTAATTTGATCAAATTAAAGAAATTAATTGAGTTAAATAATATGGCATATACTCCCTCTGTTCCTATTTATAAGACACTTTTGGAGAATCTTAAGAAAATCCTAAGAAAGTTAATTATAATGCTTCATAATATCATATGTTGTGTTTTATTACATTATATAGTAGTTTATAAGTCAAACAATATAATTTGAAGAGAAACGACCAACTTCAATATCTTAAAGTTATGTAATTATCTTTTTTAAGATTTTTTTAGGATTCTTCAAAAATGTCTTATAAATATGAACAGAGGGAGTACTTTTTAAAATACTATAGTCATTTTTTTTAATTTCCTCATTCTCTTTCCTCCTTGATTATTGTTGAGAAAATATCAATAGGTAAATTAAGAAAATACTGACAAATATAAAAAATTATATTTTATATTTAGAACTAAGATCAATTACATAAATATATCTTATATTAAATATCAGAGCACCAGTAATTTTACAGCTAAAGGCACAAATCCGTCTGCCCTCCATATCTCAAATGACCCCTCCACAACAACTTCTCTGATGCTAGTAGCTTTCTTGTTAGTTGAAAAGATATTATAAGGTAATTAATAGATATAATTAAAAAAGTAACATTTGTTTTGTTAAAAAATAATTTAAATATTTTTCCTAATTTTTTTCTCACCTAATTCAATTATATATTTTATATAAAGTACCAGATCATATATAATATATATACACGTACATGTGTTGGCCAAAAAAAAAATCAAAAACAAAAAAAAACAGACACACACGTACATGTTTATAGACTATATATATTCACGGTCATAGCATCTTCCAATATTAACCAAACTCTGCTTTCTTACCCCACTGTCTCGGCACATGGAAGATTTTGAGCTAGAAAATCTCCCCCAAAAAAAAATCTGCTTATTTGAAAGAGACACCATTTTAATCTAATTAACTCTTTAGAATGTAATTTTTTGGATAAAATTTAAGATTAATTTTTAAGTATTTAGTATCAAATCCTTGAATAAAAATAATAATAATTTTTTTTTTTAACTGGTACTCTATGATTGGGTCTCTTGGAAAGTTTCTTTCTGTTGGCCCCGAAAAAAAGGGCTTCTTTAGTAAACATCATAAAATCTTCGACAAAATCTGAGTAAATTGAACACTAATTTTCCAGTTTTGTCCACCGAAAGCCCGAAAGCGTAGTATAATTTTGCCTATGTAAGGCTATTTTGGTAATTGCATATTTAGGGTCCCCTCGTGAATACCATATATGCGTTACATTATGCAATGTAGCCGTTGGACACTTGAGCCCCATATGATCAGAGAGAGACCAAAGCCGTTATACGCAGATAATGTATTCCCAGTAAAACTAGCCGTTGCGATTTAAGAAAAATGCGAGCTTTGACCCATTCCTTCTTCCTTCTCTCTCTCCCACCCTCCAAAAACCGATAACCCCACCCCTCACATGCACTCATCACAATCATTCTCTTCTTTATCTCACTCTCTCGCTCTTCCTTTTTCACTTGCATCATCTTCTTCTTCCACCACTGTGCTTTCTGAAACAGAGCTTTATAGCTGAGAAGCAATAAACAGAGAGAGAGTGTGTGTGTTCTTTTGATTACCCATTGGTGTTCTCATCACTTTACAAACGAAAAGCACTTCCCTCCTCCTGTATGGGAAACAGTAATCGGTTTGCCGAGAAGTTTCCCACCAATGAAGGAAGACCCATTTCTCGTTTCTTTTTCTCCTTCGTTCTGGTTCTTCTTCAAGTTCTGGCATTTACTTTTCAACCAGTCTCAGGAGGAGGCCATTCGCGGGATGGTGTGATTGTTACGCAAGCTGATTATCAAGCTCTGCGAGCTATAAAGCAAGAGTTTATTGATTTCAGAGGAGTTCTAAGGAGCTGGAATGACAGTGGAATCGGAGCTTGTTCAGGTGGGTGGGCAGGAATCAAGTGTGTGAAGGGACAGGTTATTGCAATCCAGCTTCCTTGGAGGGGATTAGGTGGTCGAATCTCCGAGAAAATTGGATCGCTTCAAGCTCTTAGGAAGCTGAGTTTACACGACAATGTACTAGGTGGTCCTGTCCCTTGGTCGCTTGGCTTCCTTCCTAATCTCAGAGGAATCTACCTCTTCAACAATAGGCTTTCGGGTTCTGTTCCTCCTTCCATTGGCAGGATTAGCCCAATGCTTCAGTCTATTGATTTTAGCAATAATTCTCTCTCAGGTACTATCCCTCCTAGCTTAGTAAACTCTACTAGATTATATAGACTCAATTTGAGCTTTAACTCTTTTTCTGGCTCCATTCCTAGAACTTTCACTATGTCTCCTTCTTTAACTATTCTTGCTCTTCAACACAACAATCTTTCTGGTTCTATCCCAGATTCTTGGGGTAGTGGAATGGGAAGTAACCAAACTTACAATCTTCAAATCCTGACCCTTGATCACAATCTCATTTCTGGACCCATTCCTGTTTCTTTGAGTAAGATGGGTTTTCTCCAAGAGGTTTCTCTGAGTCATAACCAGATTAAAGGGTCTATTCCAAGAGAGCTAGGTGGGCTTTCTAGGCTTCAAACTCTTGATCTATCAAACAATGGCATCAATGGTAGCTTTCCAGATAATTTTGACCGGTTAAAAACCCTTACTGTGCTTAACCTGAAGAACAATAAGCTTAAGGGTGAGATCCCATCAACAATTGGGAATATCTCAGGGATCAACCAGATTGATTTCTCTGATAATAAGCTTGTGGGAGAGATTCCAGATTCACTTACCAAACTTGCAAACTTGACCTCTTTTAATGTTTCCTACAACAATCTGTCTGGCCTCGTCCCATCCCTCCTCTTCAAAAGATTCAATTCTAGCTCTTTCGCTGGAAATCTTCAACTCTGTGGGTACATCCCTTCAAAACCATGTCCTTCTTCTTCACCCCCACCTCAGAATCCTCCATCTTCATCACCAAAACCTTCATTGAACCCACACCATCGTAAACTAAGCACCAAGGACATAATCCTCATAGTAGCAGGTGCTCTTCTTGTGATTCTTCTTCTACTTTGCTGCGTTTTGCTTTGTTGTTTGGTCAGGAAAAGAGTAGCCTCAAAAGAAAAGAATGGGAACAATGCCAAAACATCCACTGCTGCTAGTACTGCAAGAAGTGGAGGAAAAGGAGGTGAAGTTGAATCAGGAGGTGAAGCAGGAGGGAAGCTAGTTCACTTTGATGGACCATTTGTTTTTACAGCTGATGATCTCTTGTGTGCTACTGCTGAGATTATGGGGAAAAGTGCTTATGGAACAGCGTACAAGGCAACACTTGAGGATGGGAACCAGGTTGCTGTGAAGAGGCTGAGGGAGAAGACAACCAAAGGCCAGAAGGAGTTTGAAACTGAGGTTGCTGCACTTGGCAAGATTAGACACCCAAATCTGTTGGCACTTAGAGCATACTACTTGGGACCAAAGGGAGAGAAGCTTCTTGTCTTTGATTACATGACCAAAGGAAGTCTAGCATCATTCCTACACGGTAAGTATTAAGTACTCATTAGTCATTAGCACATAGTAGAAAATTTTTAGGATTGTTATCATATGTTTCCTCATTAATTTTTAGGATTGTTATCATATGTTTCCTCATTAACTAGAATATTATTGTGGTGCTGAATGGGGAGTATTAATAATCACAATGAAGATAGGTTGAGTATTTTACGGTCCGATAGTCATTGATTGGGTCTTGTGAATTCTTTAATTGAATATTGCATCCATGTATCTTAGTTATTACAGTACAGCATAGGAGAAAGATTGAAGCAGGTGCAATCAGAAGCAGATTTTCTCATTATTTTTCTCTCATTTTTTTTCTCATAATCTCATCATCTAAACCTTTGGATTATAAGAGAGAAATAAGAGAGAGATTATTTATTTTGTGATCCTAAGGCTGAGATGAGATGATGAGAAAGAAAAGGAGAGAAAGACAATGAGAGAACCCAGACTCGGTGAAATCTTCATGTTTTTTTATCTTGTAACACTCAGATTGGTATCATTCTATTCCTGTTTTAGGACAAAGATTAGAACCATACATTGAACATTGTTTGTGAACTCTGGTACTGATATTTTTGTGACATATCCAGCTAGGGGCCCGGAAATTGTCATAGACTGGCCAACAAGGATGAGGATAGCCATTGGAGTGACACGTGGCCTATGCTACCTGCATACACAAGAGAACATAGTACACGGAAATCTCACCTCAAGCAACATACTCTTGGATGAGCAGACAAATGCCCATATCACAGACTTTGGTCTCTCAAGGCTAATGACCACGTCGGCAAACAGCAACATCATAGCCACAGCAGGAAACCTTGGTTATAATGCACCAGAGCTCACAAAGACCAAGAAACCAAACACAAAAACTGATGTCTATAGCCTTGGTGTCATCATTTTGGAGCTCTTAACTGGGAAACCACCTGGTGAACCTACCAACGGCTTGGACTTGCCACAATGGGTTGCTTCCATAGTGAAGGAAGAATGGACTAATGAAGTGTTTGATTTGGAGCTCATGAGGGATGCACCAACTATAGGCGATGAACTGCTTAATACTCTGAAATTAGCTCTTCATTGTGTGGATCCATCGCCTGCTGCTAGGCCTGAAGTTCAGCAGATTCTTCAGCAACTGGAAGAGATCAAACCAGATTCTTCAGTGGATGATGGAGCAAAAGCCCCAGAAACTGAGTAAACTTAAGTTTGGTTCTTATATTATAGAAATCAAGCCAGACTTACCAGATTCTGCAGCAAATGAGATCAAGCTGAACTTAGCTTCTGCCACTTCAGAGAATGATGGAGCTAACGTCCCAGAAACAGAGTTAACTTCAAATTGGTTCTTTGTGGATTTCATTAATAGATTATAGTAGTTGATTTATATAGGAAAAAAAAATGATGTTCTTGGTATATTATATTCTTTTATTGATTGATTGATTTTTTTTGTTGGTTTAATGTTATGTATATAGAAGCCATTAATGGTTGATTTCTTATAATAAACTATAAAGTTTTATTTGATTTTCTTGGATATGAAAGGTCCACTCATTTTTAAAATTTTGGATTAAGATGTGATGTACATCTACTTATATATGTCATTTCTTTTAAGATAGAAGAAAGCTATATAATATAGTTTCTTATTTTTAGCTACTCGGAGTTCCTTGCTAAGAATAAGCCACAAAACATTTTGTTCAGAAAGGCACAAGAGAAACAGTTTGTGAATCTAAGTAATGGACCCAACAAAGCTTAACTTAATTCTTCAAAATTGTTGTTGTGATAAAAAAAATTAGTAGACCCTCCTATCCTTAATGCAATAAAAAAAAACAGTCCAAAGGAGACTCTTTTATTATTAGGGAAAGTCATCGACCCCAAAACTGAATTAATTAGCTACTTATATACCTAATAATAGGATCTAAAAAAGGTATTGAGTACCCGTTAATGAATACCACTTGAAGGTAGTGAATTAAAAATTGGATTGGACCGAAAACTACTGAATCAGCCACATGTTTGATATGGTTAAGTGCATTTTGGAGGGGTGAATTGGACTAGTCGACCTTTTCAGATCCGAACCGGTTCACCTCCTTTTTTAAAAAAAATAAAAAATTTATTTCTTTTAAAATTTCATACTAATAAGCTTTGATTTGACTTTTTCACTGGTTTAGCCTCGGGTTAGTTACCCAGTCTAACCAACTGACCCTTAACCCAGTGCCTTAGCCGGTTTAGTAACCGATTTGATTTTTAATACCTTGGTTGAAAGTATTAAAAAAAACACTAATCGTTTAAAGTGTCCTTATTGACTACACATATTAAGCGGTATTCTTCCTTAGTAATATGATAAAAAATGATACTTTAGAAAAATCAACTCATATACATTATAAGTAACTAATTAAGAAAATTTCCTTAATCGATCCAAAATGTTATAACTTTATTTTCTTCAATGAGTATAGGGGTCATTTTTGCCCTAGTAGTTTTTTAAGAAGCAATTTTACCCCTAACCGTTATACTAATTAAGTTTTACCGTTTGTTGATCAGTGTGTCGTTCGCATAATTTTTGTTAGGACACAAACTTACTTTAGAAATTTTCACTCAAAAGCAACTTTGCCCAGTAAGTTTTCAAACTGTTGTAAATATCACCCTAACTTTCAAAGTAAAATTGTACTTAACAGTCAAACTTAATTAAAATGATGGTCAGAAAAAAAATTGCTCCAAATTTAATGCTTGTGAGGCAAAAATGGCCTTTAGCCCATGAGTATAAATTAGTGTCCATCATCAAATGATCGGTCAGTGGCATTTCTTTATTAAAATGTTTGGTCCTCCTCATTAATATAAAAACTACTGGGAGTCAGATTTGATGTTAACCGTAAAATCTCAATTTACTTTATCTCCCAAACTTAACATTTTTTTTCCTAAAGTATTCTTATTAGTTGTACATATTAAGTATTCCTTCTAGTCTTAAAAATAAGATCTAGTTGAATTTTTTTTAAAGAGATTAAAGAAGATATATAAATTATTTAATTATATCATATGTACTATATCATTATATTATATCATTTTATAAGTTAAACAAAATAATTTAAAGAAAAACAATAAATTTAAATGCTTTAAGTAATATAATTAGTTTTTTAAAAATTTTTAAAAAAATCAATTGAGTCTTATTTTTAAAATAAGAGATAGTAGTTTTCATCTAAGAGCAGTCACAATGAAAGATAATATTTACTACAAAACACTTATATAACTAATTTTCTTATTAGGCCTAAATTAACCAGCTACTTCTTGCACTATAGTAGTCCAATACTTAAGTGTTTGTTGTCGTTTTTTTCTTGGCGTCTGTACGGTGTACTGAATATATATTCCATGTGAAAGAACTTTGCTTTTCAACTTGCGATGCTTATTGCCGACGCTGTTGATTACCACAGCATACAAGTTGAAACCTTCCTGCCAAAAACAAAAAAAAAAAAAAAAAAAGATTACAAGTGGGAACCTAGAAAATGATAAAATAATTCAAAAATTAAAGGTGCTGATGTGATGCATGATGAAACTTGTACGGACAGTTATCCCCTCCCCTCCCTTCAGACGAAATCAATGAATGGCCTTAACTAACATTACAAGTTGCAACTGCAGTGCCTCTCAAAAACAATAATTTAGGCAATAGTAAGAAATCAATAACTCAACCAAAATTATTTTTAATATAAAACTTGCAAAACTTATCTCCTTCACCATTATCTAAATATCTCACTGACCTCTTCCAATAATATCCTATGCTTAATTTAATGTTATTGCCTATATCTGTGTATCATTAACTGCTGAGTTTATTCATATGCCCCTACCTCCTTCCTTTACTGCATTTTTATTAAAATACTCATTTCTTATTTTTAAGATTTCGTTGACTATTTTAGAGAATCTTAAAAAAATCTTAAGAAAGTTAATTACATTACTTAATCATATCATATATCATATTTTATTACA
>JBAGKO010000003.1:17751577-17769916 GCA_037177275.1 Acacia concinna | reverse complement strand
GAAGTTAAGTGGCTAAGCTTCTTGAAGAAGTCAACTGGCTAAGCTTCTTGGAGAAGTCAATTCCTTGGCTTAGAGAATAAGCTATTTGTGAGATAATGGACATCCACATAATTAATATTCATAACAGATTTAATTATTTTATCCTTTTCTTTTTTCTTCCATCACTCTATCTCCGTCCCCAATCCCTCACACATAATCTCATCTCATATTAGGGCTTCATGGAGAGGAAGCCACCCGTAGCAGCACCGGCGATGATGGAGTTCCAGGGTTCATTATCAAAAGCCACCCAGACAGCGAAGCTACCTCCAACACGAGGCACGTTAATTAAGGCGAACGGCTTGTTAGCCGTCGATGAGCCGCGACCCCTCGGGAGATAAATTATAGAGTCCTTTGAGAAAGTGAAAGGCAGAGCCGCTGACGGTTCCCATGCCAAAAGCGTCGCGGATGTCATCGAAAATACTACGATCAGGATCTCTAATAATTGAAAGAAGTTGTTTGTAAAATTTCAACATTATATGATAAATCTATAATAAATCATAGTATAAACAAATGATAATAATTGAAAGTTAAATACTTATATTAAGTTGCTCATCTCTAATTTTTTCAAGATCTTTAATAACATGTACTTTGTGTCTTATTTGTTAAATACAATCATTTAACTATAAATTCATATGGAAAAAAAATAGGACGCATGGCATTTTATGATTAACAAATTTAATATAATAAATATAAAAAATTTGATATAAATATAATCCTAATTAAAAATTAATCTAAAAAGAAGAATATGATCATGGGAATATGGACCAGTTGGATAGAGAAATATTTTTAAATATCTCTCTCTTCACTTTTTCCTATATTTATCATATTTTATGTGGTTAAATATTATTGTTGTAAAGAAAATGAAATGAAGGATACTCTCACCGTGCAACACATGGGGAGTACATGTTCCTTCGTTAAGAATTAAGATAACCACGACTAGTCAGCTAGGCCACCGTGGGCCCCACAATGCATCGTCTTCTACCTGCAAGCGAACAAGCCATCGCCATTGTACTTCACAGTCCACGTAAGCTAGCCACCTATCTTCCCTCCTCCGATCAAACACCAAACTTTCTATATAACCAATTGCCATGGCTTCATTCTCCACACCAGATCCAACAAATAATGGATAACATTAACAAGATGTTTACCGTCTTGTCTGTTCTGATCACGTGCTTCATGGTGGGAGGTTTAGCCTATCACTGCGGCGGCCTTGGCTGCCGCGGTGTAAGTGACTCTCCCTCCGGCGGCCTCGGCGGCCTCGGTAGCATCCTCTCCAAGGACACATTCAATAACATGCTCAAGCACCGCAACGACGGTGCCTGCCCGGCCAAAGGCTTCTACACCTACGAAGCTTTCATTCAGGCCGCCAGGTTTTTCCCGGCTTTTGCCAGCACCGGCGATGTCGCCACACAAAAGAGGGAGGTCGCGGCTTTCCTCGGCCAGACTTCCCATGAGACCACCGGCGGTTGGTCCTCTGCTCCCGACGGTCCTTTCGCTTGGGGTTACTGCTTTAAACAGGAAAGGGACCCTCCGAGCAATTACTGTCAACCCAGCACCGAAAATCCATGTGCTCCGGGCAAGAGTTACTATGGCCGGGGACCAATCCAACTCAGCTGGTATATATATGCATATATCTGTGTGCTTCACTCATATAAGAAACTTTTAAAGGATGTGTTTTCTGTGTGCCTGGCATTTTTTAACGTGCCTTCCTTTAATGTATTTTAATGCCTTTGAAAATCCCATAGCTTCTTTTCAAAAAGTTCTTTTTCTACCTAAAACAAATCACATTTAGCTAGATATCTCATAAACATAAACGGCGCAGTTTTTTTTAATAATTGTTAAAAAAAAAATAAAACTACCTAATTTTATAGTATTTGTTCTTTAAAAAATTTTTTAAAAAATAAATTTGCAATGCCTCTATAATATTAAAGTGCAATATTTTTAATGAAGTTTGAATTATTAAAAAGAAAAAGAAAAACCTTCCTATCGCAGCGCTTGAGAAGGCATCTTAGCTTCAGAGTGCTCAGGTTAACGCCTGAGGGTAATTGACAGCTCGCTCTGCCCTTAAATCATAGGTGAGCCTGACCCCCTTTCAAAAATTTTATTATAAAAAGAAAAGAAAAGAAAAACCATATAAAAAGTTGAGGCGTTATAAATATACATTAAGGAGCTGTTTGGTATAAGGGGGAGGGGAGGGGACAGGAGGAAAAATAAAAACTTTAGGAGTTAAATTTAGAGAAATTGAAGAATTGAGGTTATAAAATTTTAATAAAAAGAAAATGCAATATATCAATGTATAAAAAATTAATTTAAAGCTTTTAACCCAACTTCTTTAATTTTTTAAAATACAAATTTATAAAAATGTTTCCTCCCTTCCCCTTCCTTCCAAATCTCTCATATCAAACAAGCCTTAAACGAAAGATATGTTAGCAATCTCTCACACTCCTCAGGTTAGCCTGTTTTTCGAACACTACGTCAGCCCGGTTATGTTACCCTCACACACGTATATTTGTATAGGTATAGAATATAGGATATATACCATGTGTCTGCATAATTAAGTTTAATCAGTCTAAGTGAATGATATATATATTTATATATATATATATATAGGAACTACAACTACGGACCGTGCGGAAGAGACCTAGGAGTGGACTTGCTCAGGAACCCTGATCTGATAACAAGTGATGTTGTTATATCCTTCAAGACGGCACTATGGTTCTGGATGACGCCGCAGAGTCCGATACCGTCGTGCCATGACGTCATCACGGGGAGATGGCAGCCCACCCCAGCCGACAGGGAGGCCGGCCGGCTTCCGGGGTACGGGACCATCACCAACATCATCAACGGCGAGATGGAGTGTGGGAAAGGTCCGGACCCGAGGGTTGCGGATCGCATTGGATTTTACAAGAGGTACTGTGACATCTTAGGTGTTGGCTATGGCTCCAACCTTGATTGCTATTCCCAGAAGCCATATGGTCCTTCCTCTAATGATGATGACCTCATTGACGTCATCTCTTCCATGATCATATGACGTCATCTCACGCACTCCTCTCATGTATGTGTATTATTGCTGGGCCCCATTCTCTTGCTCAATAATAAAAGGGTACCACTACTAAATATCTAAAAATATCTATAAACTTTTATTGGGTGTATATCGATCTTACCATAAATATTAAAAATCAAAGCAAAAATAACACGGGATCAAATTGGGGGACCCAAGCTTTTTTTATGAAAGTATTAAAATACTTCCAACTTAAAAATGGTAAATGTGCCCATGTAAAATGGAGGTGGAAGTACCAAAATACCCCCAAGCTTAAAAAGAATTAGTCTATTTATCCACCCATTCGAATTATACTTTATTGTTATGAACATAGCATGGAATTTTTATGCTTCAACTTTAAATTAACAAGTGAATTAATATATATACTCATATGCTTCTATTTATAAGTACTTAGTACATATTGTACTTAGACTACAAAATCTTAAACTCCATTAATTATGTCTTAAAATTTTGTAACTTTTTAATTTTATTCCAATTTAATATACATTCTATGCCAAGGACACAAAATCTACACAATAATATACCAAACAAAAAATATTCTTTCTCTATCTTATAAATATATAGGACCATAGGAGCTTTTTTTATCATAATACTATAAACAGTAAAAATAATACCAAAATGCTGTAAAGAAAAAAGTATTTACCGCAATGTTACACCTAAAATCGTTCTTCTAAAAAACTATTTCTAATTTGTGAGGAAATTATTCATATGAAGAACGAATTTAAATCCGACAAAAGCTATTAATTGTTCTTCACAAAAACAATTTTAGAAAGCTTTTTTTGTGTGAACGATTCTATGATATGGGACTTTTTTAAAAATAATTAAAAGACAATGTTAGGAATATTTTTCGTACAAATTGCAGAAATTTCTTTCCTTCCCATTGCCTTCCCTGAAATGTCATTTCATGCACTCCCACATGCAAACATGTGGCTGCACACTAAGGAAGGGGCTTTAAATTTTGCGTAAGCTTTTCCGTTTCTCATATACTTCATTCATCTTCCAGTCTTGCATACCTTCTCATATCCTCTCTATTCTTCCATCTTCTTTCCACTTCTTTCATCTTTCTTCTTGCTTTTGCTTTAGTGTTTTAAGTTTGACTATTCTTATTATTGTAATAAGTAAGTTATTTCTCTAGTTTTATTTCTTAATTTTTGAGTTTGTAATATTTATATTTTCCTTAATAACTACTACATCCGTTTCTATTTATAAGATCCAGTTGACTTTTTTAGAGAATTATAGAAAAATCATAAAAAAACTAATTACATTACTTAATCATATCATATATCATATTTTATTACATTATATATTAGTTCATAAGTCAAAAAATATAATTTAAAGAAAAACGATAAATTTTAATGTCTTAAAGTAATGTAATTAGCTTTTTAAAGATTTTTCTAAGATTTTATAAAAAAAATTAAAGGGGTTTTATAAATAGAAACGAAGATAGTATTACAAAATCTATTCATATACGTGGAACTTTATAGATCTTTCAGTCCTATGCATTAAAAATTTTAATTCCGAAATTAACTTGCGGAAATCAACTCACACTAGGGAAATTGCTGGATGAGTTTTAAATTAGAACATAGCCCTTATTAATGAAAACTTCCATTTCCTAGTTTGAGAAAAACGAGATGACATATATGATGTATGGATGAAAAAGAAGCCTGGCAAAACGGGATTCTCTTCTTGTATATATTATATCAAGTTTTTTAATAATATATGATTGTGTTTATTATATTTAAATTTATAATTAAATAATAATGGTATAAAAATAGAACACATAGTGATTGGAGAACATTACAAAATAGATATAAAAAATTTGATTTAAATATTTTTTTAAAAAACTTTGCCGTTCTGGGTGAAAATGGTGGAGGATTTTTTTTTAAGAAAAAACATTTAACATTCAGAAGTATTTTTTTAGTGGGACCCAGTACTATAAAATAATTTTTTGTGCATCCAAGAATGTAAAAACAATTTCTAGTTACAACTAGCACCCTAGACTTCGGATATTTTTCCACCCTCAAATATTTCTTCAATAACACTAGATTTCTTAAATTAACTTTTTTATTAACACATTGTGTGTTAGTGAAAAAATACTTATGGTGCATCTTGTCAAATGTTGGGTACTACTGAAAAATATTTTATGATACTGGGTGTTACTAAAAAATATTTGAAGACATTGAATGTTATTTTCAAACAAAAATAATCACCTTCGTATTTTACATATAGTATTACATTTTTATGATATTATGTGCCACTGAAAAGATACTTCTAAATACTAAATGTGTTTTTTTTAAAAAAACAAAAAACAGAAAATTCTCCCATTTTCACTCCAAACGTTACAGTTTTAAAGGTTTTTCATTTCACTTAGGCTTCTCTCTTTATCTTTGGCCCTCCAAAACTAATAGATCAAATATCCAATAATTCAAACTTATAAAATATAAATCTAAACTGTTAAATATTTGATCCAATTGTCTCATAGGGTCAAAGAGATAAGGAGAGAAGCCACACTCTTCCCATTTTCATCCAAAACGGTACATTATTGGGGCCTAGGAGGGAAGTAGGATGAGAATGATAGGGAGAGAATCCGATTTCCTTCGTGGCTAAGGAAACTCTGCGGATGGGTGTAAAGCTTGCGTAGTGAAATTCTGCCACGTGGCAGGGCCTTTATTTTTCGCAGCCCTAAACGTGCCACGTCATATGCTATGTTTTGAGGATATTACCATTTCGGCCACTACGAACTGTTTCTTGGTTCCCACTTCAAAGATGACGTTAGTGATGACATCTCTAGAACACAGGAATACAAAACCCTCCCAAAACCCTCCAATACACGTTGACAACACAAAACTCTCTTCGTCAACTAATTCACAGAATTTGAAGGCGCATGACGACTGAAACCCTTTGTTGGTAAGTTTTTTTGTTTTTTCCAAACAACTTTCATCCAAAGTTATTCATATCTCCATATTAATGAAATCGTAACTTCTCTTTCATTTCGTCTGAATTGGTGGTGTCTGTTTTTTTCTTTCATCTCCTTTTCCTCTTCACTTGCCGGTGTTAAATTTGTGGATTGTATAACTTGTTCAACCGCAAGTTTTTCATCTTTCCATGTGAGAACTGATAGTTTTATGATTTCTCTGGGAGGAACAGAGTACTTTCTTGGCTGTCGCCTGAAATGAAACTATGAATAGCAATTTTGAGCTTAGACTGTTTATCTTAGACTTGTCACTTTATGTGTTTTGAAATTTCTGCACATGATTATTGAAACTGTGTAAATGGTCTCCTGAATGTGTTAAATTTGCTGCTTTTTGTGAACCTTATCTATTAAGAAAGAGTCTCTGTGACATAAAAAAACCAGTCCGTATTTCTTGTTGATGACTTGCTGAACCATAAGCTTTTTTCTCTTCTCCACATTAAGAAGAATCTGTTATAAAAATTTTGTCAATGATTTACGGAAGAAACTGACTATGATTTTCAGAAGAAGAGTTGCATTATCACTTCGAATTGTACCTCAGAGCTAATATTTTAATACTTTTGTCATATCCTCGTCCGTCCTGGATAGTATCTCTGCTTTCTTCTTGTCCAAGTATGAATATCAATTTTGAGAATTCTAAACAGACTTCTCTAATGGGTGGTGACTTTAGGAACAAGACGTCGCTTAAGAGAAGAAGAAGTAGGAGTGGCTCTGTCATAGACACTCTTGAGAAGTGGAAGAAGTACAACAGTGGGCATGAGTTTGTTGAAAGTGGAGCAAAGAAAGCAAGTCACAGAGTGCCGGCAAAAGGCTCGAGAAAAGGATGCATGATAGGCAAAGGAGGGCCTCAAAACTCAGATTGCAACTACAGAGGAGTGAGACAGAGGGTTTGGGGCAAATGGGTGGCAGAAATTCGCGAACCCATTAACGTGGAAAACAAGAGACCAAAACGCTTATGGCTCGGCACTTTCTCTACTGCATTTGAAGCTGCTCTTGCTTATGATGAAGCAGCCAAAGCCATGTATGGTCCTTGTGCTCGCCTCAACTTTCCTGAGTATATTATGGGAGGAGAAGTAATCGAAGAAGAACCCGCATGCTCTAATGAGGAAACAGAGAGGAAAAATGAGGTTGTTCAAGTGAGGACTGAAGAAGAAACAGAGGATTCTGGTGTCAATGAAAGTGAAGATTCCTTTGCGAAGAAGCATTTGGAAGAAATGACTTCTGAGATTCTGGGATTTGGTACATCTGATGAGGAATATAAAGCTTCGACAGAGAGAAAACTTGAAGATGAGGAGGGTTTGAACAATTCTGGTGATGGAAACTCAATTTTGGAAGAAAAAGAAAGTGATGAGTGGCAGAGTGGTCATATGCCTCTGTATCTGAATAACATGGAGAAGGCAGAACTGGAGTTGGGTTATTATGACTACAGTTTCTTGAGACCTGATTATGACTTCGGGTTTTCGGAAGAGAAAAACTTGTTTGGTATATGGTTTCCACATATAGCTTCTTAAATTTGTCATAATGCTCATACTTTTTTTTTAATGCTTTTTGTCTATGTTTTTGTATTTGTTTATTTTAATGGGGTTGTTGCAAGATGCGTTTCCCCCCCTTAAAATGAGTATAATAAGATGCATTTTATACTCTCTACTGTTTCCTTCACCATCACTTCACACAAAAATGTATACTTCACCATGATGACCATGTATACTCTCTCCGTTTTCTGATTATGAAACTCTATTGGTTTTTTTAGAGAATTCTAGAAAAATCTTAAAATGCTAATTACATTACTTAATCATATCATATATTGTGTTTTTATTACATTAGATATTAGTTCATAAGTGAAACAATGTTTTAAAATAATGTAATTAGCTTTTTTAAAATTTTTCTAGAATTCTCCACAAAAAGTCAATCAGGTTTTATAATTAGGAATGGAGTATTTTGCATAACTAAGTTCCTATTAAAAGTAAATTCTACGCTTTCCTGTTGATGGGTTGCATCATATATGGCTCTTTCTTTCTGCGTAAGATATACTTCTTCCTTTCTAACTTGTTGGCCATGATTTTCAGCTTACATGATGTTAGCTGTAAAACAATTTTTATATGCCTGTTTTTTCCCATTACAGAACAAAAAAATAATATTTAAAAGCTATATTTAAATTTGATGTATTGAAGTTGCTTAGAGAGCGACAGAACTGCCACTGTCGGAGAAAGATGAGGAGGTAATGTGAATGGTGACGTCGTTTCACGAGCGACCTATTGTTTTTTCACTTAAAACCCAAGATTCCTCTAAGAACACGAATATAGTTTTACTAGAAGACAATAATTTTAAAAAATAAAATAAAATAAATCAGCATAAAAAACAAAACTAAATCAGTTTAACAAAGGCGAAAGGAAAAGGGTTGGGTTCACAGTATTGCATTTGAATATGCCTCATGGTACTGGATTTTATTATAAAGTTATTATAATCAGATAATCACAACAAAGTTTAAATTACAATCTAACAAATTGGTTGATCATCGCAGAAGAAACAAAGGGAGGGGTTGGGTGAATATGAGAGTGACAGCTCTCCAAAAAACATTTCATAAATTCCGAAGAGAAGTTAAGATTCAGATTCAGATTCAGATGATGATGACCTTTCATCCAAGAAAGGAAGAAAGAATTTTGCGCAGACGCCATCTTCATGATGCCCACCAAGAAACCTTAATTCCCACCACAACAAATGTATCATGGCACACTATGAAGTGCAGTGTCTTGTACGAAAGATTTTCAAGTATGACTGTTTAGAAAGAAAAAAAGTAGACTAAATTAATCACGAAGATATACATAAGCATCTCATAAGCACTTTTTTTAATGAGATGTAATTCATGCTTATGTATATTCTCTTGGTTTAGTCTATCTATCTTTCATAAACAAGTCTACATAAAAATCATTGCTGGGGGTATTTGGAACGTCTTCAAGTTTTGAATGAACTATGTTCCAACCCTTTCAAGACTTTCAGAGACAGATTTCATTCTAGGCCGAACCTCGGGGTCGCCCTCGGTGCAAGCTAGTGCTACGTGAAACACAGCTAGAACCTCTTTCTTGGCATGAACTTCTTGGAGCAGCGATGGATCAACCATTTCTGATAATGGACTTTCTTCTTCAAACCCTTTCTTCACCCACCTCACTAAGTCAGGAAGTTCCACAGAAGTTGATGTTGTCGGAGATGACTCAGGAGATTTCCCGGTAAGGAGTTCGAGCAATACAACTCCAAATGAATATACGTCCCATTTCTGGGTTGGTCTGCAGCCAGGGACTCTAGCTTCAGGGGCCTTGTAATTGTTGGTTTTCTCTGTTTGGGATGGTTTCATGTATGGAATAGCTCCGCCCATGAAGCCGCCGGAGGAAGGGTTGTTTCCGGTGATGGTGATGAGGCGGTTGAGGCCGAAGTCAGAGACGTAAGGGTGAAAGTCGTTGTCAAGTAGAATGTTGGAGGGCTTAATTTCACCATGAACGAACTTTCTTGGACTGCATTCATGGAGATAGGCCAAGCCCCTAGCTGTTCCTTTGGCAATCCTTAGCCTGGTTGACCATGAAAGATTCGGAGATGGCTGACCATTTCTGCCTGCATTATCAATCAGTATTAATCACTATCTGCACTGAACCATATATGGCAGAAAATGAATTTTAACAACAAATACAAAATGCAAATGGGGATTATGTAGCAATTTAATATAGAGGAATATGTCCTTTTTTGGGTGAAAGCACAACTAGTCTAAAATATGAAGATTATTGTGCGGGGTAGGAGACATAAGATTAACTTGAGGAACATGTCCTTGGAATCTTTAAGAAGGAAACTTGGAATTTAGATTAAGACAATGCCTAAAAAGGCAGAATCACCGAACCCTTGGAATTTATTTAATAGTAAAGACCGGTTGAAGTAAGGAAAGAGAAGGGTCCCGGTTCAAAAAAGCCGCAAGTTGGCATTAAAAGTTGAAACAACGAAAAGCATCCAATTTAGAAATAGAGGTTCGACTTTTGCTTGGGTTGATATAAAGTCACAATAGTGGCACAAACTCGTAAATGTTTTGTTCTGTCTACAAACACTAGACAAGACAATCAGACTTTATATAAAGTTGCCTTCCAAGATAAGAATGAAGCCGCGACTTTCATGAATGCGCAATCCTCTCACAAACAAAACACCCCCTCCCCACCAGTAAAGGTTTGTTAGTTAAAATTTGACCCATAATCTATAAAATTGTTTGTTCAAGTCCTGCTGCGATGTGAGAACTTTTTGGTGATTCATTTAAAAGACCTCCCCCTAGGATATATAAAAAAAAAATTCCCCTGCCCACCACCCCACCCCACCCCACTTGTAGGTTAATAACAAATATATATATGATAGAAATGTACTCATTCTAGTCTATAATATAGGATACTTCAACTAATTTATGGGAAATAAGAAATAATAGTTAACTCATTTAATATGTTATAAATTATAATTTTTTTTCACTTTTAACCCTTATTGAAAAATGTGTTTGAAATTTTAATAAATGAATAAATAGAAAATGAGAATTAATTAAGGGGACAAAACTAAAAAATGAGTATTAATTATTCTATAAGCGCCCTATACTGTGGATCAAATAATTTTTTTAGAAATGCCCTATATTGTGAACCGGAAGAAGAATATTTTTTTTTGCCCAATATACAATAGAAATATTATTAATTCAAGATTTTAAAAAATACCTGTCTAAATATTAAACACAAAATGATACAGAAGATTCCTTCCTTGTGTTGAGTGGCTCAAGGTGGTTTGTAAATGAGTAAACGCTACAGAAGATGTTTGGTCCACCCACATGAATGCCCACTTAATTCCCACACACATGGTGAATGTCATTAGCCATGTCCTTCCACCTCGATGGACGTCTCAAGTCTCCCTAGAGGGACGTCTTAAGCCTTTGCACCAACTTTCTCACCAAACATTTCCTCGGATCTAACGCCTTCTACCCCATTCTCCATAAATACTGCTATTCCTCATCTCAAAGGCTTCACCTAAACTCTTAATAATTCTACAGTTTGATTATTTATTTTGGTCAATCTGAGCATCTATATATTGTCCAGCAAATCAACGACGAAGCAGTTGGCCCAAAAAAAGACACGAAGCAGACAAACTCCAGTTTTATCTTGCAAATTCTCTATTTATGGCCATCTCTATGAGATTAGCATATTCTCTAGGTGGGATTATAGAAAAAAATTGTCGGATCAGAAGTTCAATAAATGCAACCTTTACTAAAATGACTAGCAATCCAAGCTAAAACTGAAATTAAAATTAATCAAGAATTCCGTAGGCATGAAAAATATAAAACTCAGAACACAACTCGTAGTGGGCAATTCAAAGATCTTGTTTCTAACATCTCATGGAAAGGCAATAATGTCTGGAGATCCGAGCAGAGAAGATGCCATGAGAAAGAACAAGCCATCTCAACGATATTCCAAATCATTGAATTAAAATAATACACTAAGACAAAAGTCATAAATAAAGTTTATATTCCGTTCACATTCCACATGGTTAATAAATTTGCTATCATTATTACTACTCTGCCATGCTAACTCCAGAGTGGACTAGTGGAGTAGAAACGGAAGTCAACCCCCTTCGGAATGATTGCAGCAGCGAGAGTAAACATGATAAATTAAAGAAAATTGGCATGAATGAATCAAATCAAAAGAAGTTACCTCGAAGAGCAGTGGCCAGATTGCCATTGGAGATGAAATCACTGATCAGAAGCTTCTCGTCTGGTGCCCAATAGTAAGCTTTTAACCTCACAATGTTAGGGTGCTTCACTTTCCCAATGGCCTGAACCTCAGCTGCAAACTCCTTGTACCTCTGTTCACCGCCCTCTCCGAGTCTTCTAACAGCCACAGGCACACCATTTCCTAGAACCACTTTGTACACAATCCCCAATCCACTTTTTCCCAATACATAAGCTGAAGCACGAAGAAGTTCATCAAGCTCGAAGTTAAAACCCTTGTCAATGGCCACCAGATCTCCTTCCCCTCTGCTATCCTCCACCTTCTCAGGTTCCTCTATTTCAGAGTCATCACTTTTTAGACCATTGATACATGGGAATGAACAAACATGCCCTTTCTCATTCCCGCCAAACTTGCTCTTCCCTGTGCAGCTACATCCATTGGAATTGTCCTTCTTCTTCCAATAAATGTACACAACTACAAGGCCAATCAACGCAACCGCAGCTGCGTCAGCCGCAGAAATTAGTATGATCAAACCAGGACTAAGGCCATGCGTCGAATGGTTATCGGACTCTCGAGATGAACTTGGATTCCCCGAAGAGCCCTGGTTCGAATTGCTACAAGATTTCTGGAGGGGAAATCCACATAGCTGCGGATTGTTCAGAAATGCGGTAGGACCCTGGTTAGCGAATGACCCCGTTTGGGGTACCTCGCCGCTTAGATTGTTATTCCGAAGATCAAAGCTCACTGCAACCGGTAAATTCCCCAGCGATTTCGGAATTCTACCAGACAAGTGATTAAAAGAGAGGTTGAGCGTACCCGACAGAGATTTCAGTTCGCCAATATCATCCGGAATCGGACCCTCCATTTCATTGGCGGAAAGGTCCAATTGAACTAAATTATCCAATTCCGACCACACACCTTTAGGCATCTCCCCTGAAAACTTGTTCCGAGCAAGAATCAGTCTCTGCAACTGCTTGCAATTCTTGAGTTCCCCAGGGATATTACCCGAGATGGAGTTATTGGAGAGATCGACGTTTTGAAGACGCGGAATGTTACAGATCGAAGGAGGCAAAGGACCGGAGAGGTTGTTAGCGTAGAGAAAAAGACTATGAAGTGAAGTGGCATTGAAGAGCTGAACAGGAATAAAACCATAGAAATTGTTGCTATGCAAATTAAGCCTCCGAAGATAATCCAAGCTTCCGAGCTCAGAAGGAATATATCCCCGGAGATTTTTACCAGAAAGCGTGATTCCTACAACGCGAGGCTCAGAGGAACCGGAGACGTTCATGCAGGAGATGCCAGACCACTGACAAGGAGTCGCATCACCGTCATTCCAATCAGGGAAAGCGGGGGCTCCAGGAGGCTGATCAATGGCGGATTTGAGAGACAAAAGGGCCAACCCGTCGGATGAGAGAGAGAAAGAGAGCAGAGGAAAAAGGAACAGTAACAAGAAGAAGAAGCAACAAAGAGTGTTCATAGGGTGCAGATGAAAGGAAACAAATCGTCTAGCGATGAAGAAGGAAGTGCTTGAAGAGAGTGATTGCAGTGAAGCAGAGAGTAAGCAGAAGAAGGGAGGGAGGTTGGGGAAGATCAGAGAAGTAAAGAGAGAGTATTTAAGAGAAAGAGACGTGGGAAGGACAAGATTTTAATCGGTGGGACTCACAAAACAGCCCCCGCCAAAAAGCATTGGTGGGATGATCGATCGGCCGTGCCAACGGTAGATGAAGAGTAAAGTAGAAGAGAAGCAAGTCGTGGTCGTCATCGTTGAAGGCTTTCTGTTTCTTTTTTTTCTTTTTTCTTTTTTTTCCGTTTTGCACTTTCAGAGATTGGATTAGACGATAGTTGCTTCTTTTAACTACTCTTCTTTCTTTTCCTTATTATGGTTTTATCCTATCAAATTTATTACTTCAACATTAATAATGGAGTGAGTTTTGGGGTATTAATTCAACTAAACTAGATCAAATCAGTTATGTGTTCGTTTAACGGTTTAACTATTGCTCCCAGTATTCAAATAAGGAAAAACTGTTTCTACAAGTTTTTGGCCCAAAAAAGAAACTATTGCTACAAGTTGAAAATATAATTCAGGCAAAAAAAGGTGTAAATATAATCAAAATGTCAAATTGAAAAAAAAAATAGAAAATTTGATGTGGAAAGAAGTGCTGTAGTTGATATTTTCTTACATAAGTCATCTGTTTCAATTTTTCCCTTTTAATAATATTTCACAAACAAATATCTAGCTTCCTTCAATCAACAAATCAACAATGGTATAAGAAAAACCAGTGAATGGGAGGAGAAAACTTAAGTCTGTTTATATATTGATTAGTTTCAATTCGTTCAATGAAATCTTGTAATATTTTTTTTTAACAATAACAATTTATATTAATAGAAAATTCACTCATGATGTGATTTGATTAGATAATTAGATAATAGAACCTAATGCATGTAAGTAGAGCAACATAAGTTTTGTCCAAATATAAATCCATCAAAAGTTCCTGTTTAAGAATTTAATTGGACAAGATATCCTAATATGTTTTTATACACAAAAGATACTAATCCTCGCAAGAAACAAAGTACCAATACTCTATAGGATTTTATATGCATAAATATACTAGTCCCCTGATATTTATATAAGACACTAACCTCTATTTCTTATAGATTAAAGAATAGAAGTTAACTCATTAAATTATTAAATTGATTTAAAATTGATAAATATCTCCAACTTTACTCATATTTTAATGATATATATTTAATGGGTCAGTTAAAAACAAGGGTATAATAGAAAAATAGTAATAAATGAGTTAGAAGCAATCTGTACCTTATATAATAAAAAAAAATGGTAATTGATGCATTATACAAGGGAAGAGATGGAGTAATACTAGAATTTAGGTCTTTTGGTCAATAAAAATTTTAAATAGAGACTTTTCACCTATAATCTCAAAATTATAGTCTACCTCCTCTACTTAAATCCCAAAATTATAGTATGCAGTCTACACTCAAATAAGTTTATATAATATATAAATATTAAAACATTTGAATGTTTATTAAGAGGTTGAGTCTAATAGAAGAGAACATTCTTTCACAATGTGACGAACTTAAATTAATCTTTTTTTAAAAAAATATATTCACATTTTGAGTGTAATAATAAACAAACTTTGTGAGATGGAGGACAGAACAAAATTTATGAAAATTAAAAAAATAAATAAATAAAACTTATTACGAATTGTTATTGGCTTGACCTATTCATTAGTGGCACTTGTACAAATTCCCTTTCCGCAACCAAACACCACTATATTCTCAAAACCAACAATAATTAGTGGCACAACACTTCACAAACACTTTGAATTTGTGTATGCCATTATTTATGGCAAATTCCAACTCGCTGGTATACCTATTGGTTCACTTTCTCGCATAGAGCCCATCAAGTAATTATTTAATGGTTGAGTAGTATAACTCTTTGGTGATTATTACATCAACTTTTTAATCATGCTAAACAAACTTAGAAGCTAACAAATATATATATGTCTCACACGAATTGAACTTCTTCTATATATATCTTTCTTCTTCTCCATCGTACTCTATTACCCATCATTTCTTTGCCCAAAAACAGCAATATAATAACAAAAAGCCATGATCAATCGTTTAAAGGTAATTTATATTTTGCCCCTATAGAAAAACTATGACTATGCATGGTATTTGGAAAATAATAGTGTGTGTATTCATCTCTCTTTAATTTGTGTGTTTTTTAAGTCATTATTAGGGGGAGGGGGTAAAAAAATCATGTGGAACGAATTCACTATTTTCAATTTTTTTATGGGTAGACCCGTACATTTATGAAATTTTAATTAGGAAAATTAAATTGGAAAAATCCTAAAAAAAGACTATAGAAATATATAAAGAACATTTCAGAGATGCAAAATCGGCAAATTCCAATTCAACCGGTGGGTAGGAATTTAAAATTTTTTAATCTTGAAATTTTTGTAAAATTACATAAATGCCCTTAGATTTTCATAACAAGAATATCTCAATTTACAATAAGATTATCTCAATTTACAGCAATTCACAGCTTGAATACATAGTACCTAAATACTACAAGAGTATCTTAATTTACGTAATTTTACAAAATTTTAAAATTCAAAAATTCTAAATTCCTACCCACAGTTACAGACTGAACAGGCATTTGCCTATTTTGTAGCTCTAAATTGTCTTTTATATATTTCCATGGTCTCTTTTTAGGATTTTCCCAATTAAATTTGTGTTAATAATTTATTTATATATGACCTATTTTTCACCCTTTTCAGTTATTGTGGAATATTGTTTCTGAAGAAACAACTCAGTCTTTAATATGAAATTTTCCTTTTACCAGCTGATTATTTGAGCATTAAATTAATTTACTATTTTCTCCAATTAATTCTTGGTACCATAAATAAGTTTTGAAGTAAATGCAGCTTAACAACAAATTGTTAAGGATTCAAGGATATGTGAACTGTTGCCTCACTCATTGTAGAATTGAATCCTTTAGACCATTTCAAGTCTCATCAGAAATTGTTTTGGACTTATGCAATAAAATTTTGAATCAAGCTAATATAAGTTTTTGTTGAAATATAATTAGATATTCAGATTTCCTACTATTAACACCGTGATGGGTATGTACAAAGAAAACACCTTGATGGGTAGGTTTAGAGTCCTTTCCTTCCTATTAGTTTTGTTCCCAAAAAAAAAAAAAAAGTTGAAATTTTAAACTATCGTTTAATAATTCAATGGTGAAATTACGAAATTATTTTAAAACATAAAATAACCTCTCTCTCTTTTTCTTTTTTTCTTTTTTTGCCATAAACATATAATAACTTTAACCATGGATGTATATTCATATGCTACGAAACAAGACGTTATAAATATTTCCAACGAATAGTTTATTTATTTCTTGGGGACCAACTTTCCAACCAAAAGATATGATCAAAGATAATATATTTTGAGAGAGAAAACAAGGCTTTGCTTTGGATTTAAGGTTGTGAAGATAGGTAGGTACACATTAAATTCCAACAATAAAATATTTGCCCCACGGGTCCTCTTTAATTTTATGTATTTTAAAAAATTGCAACACACAAATTTAATAAAAAAATCAGATTAAATTCTATTAAATTTACTAGAAGTAGTTAAAATCTACTTAACTATTAGGTTTTCTCTTAAAAAATAGATGTTGAATGATTGTATGACTTTTATTATAATGTGATAATTCGTTAAAATTTAATTATTGCTGTTAGAATAGAGTATATGGATGATTATAATTTTGAAAATTATTTCTAGCGTCTTAAATGTAATTTCCTTACATGTTTTATTTCTAATGATTTCTGACCTCAATTTCTCAGCCTAGTGTTTGAACCTTCTTCAAGTTTAAGCCACCCCTGTTTCCATATACGTACCTCTTATCCCAAGTACCTTGGAAATAAAATCTTCTCATTCCTATATTAAAAATCATAAACTCAGACATAAAATATGATATTTCATATTTGTGATATATTTTGGAAACAAAATTGTGTTAGACGTGTATATTGTATGTATATAACTTGTGCTTTAAGTATTCATACTTAATTATTTTGTCCAAAAAAAAGTATTCATTCTTAATTCGTATTGGCTCTATCCATTTTAATTAAAATCACTATTCTTTCACGTTTTAGTTTGTCGCTTTAGAATTTGAAGAAAGTTCATCGATTATGTTTTATATCATTTTACCCCGTCATTAGAGTAATAAATAACTTTTCCAACTTAAACTTCATTTATACTTTATGACGTAGTACTAGCATTTGATTTTATTATGATATAGCTATTTAATTGCTTTTTTCCCGCAAAGTGTTGCTTGGTATGGAGGACATATAAATTTACAAAAGGCAAATAATGCACTATTTTTAAGTTTTAATAAGAAAATGATAACTTTTTCATAGGAACATGTATCCTTTCATTCAAGGCACCGTTGATTATTAAATATGGATACACACACACCTCTTTTAGCAAGGGTTTGAACATGCATGGGTTCACCAATGGAAAATTGTTAACTTCTAGAGAACCTAGAAATTTATATTTCCAAGAGATTTAAAACTAACTAACTATATATATATAGAGAGAGGGATTTAGTGTACTTTCTTTTCTAGTTCTACACAAGAAACTTTAGAGGATGTGATAAAGTAGGAGATGAAATGAAACATAAGACTAAAGTACTCCTCTACTCCTATATAAGAAATATTTCCAACATTTTTTACAGATATCAAAGAAAATCTTACATATTATTAAATCTGTCATAGAATTTAATAATTTTCCAATTTTACCTTATTTACTATGCTTAATACCAAATAAAGATAAAGTCAACACAATAATAAACAAAGGGTAAAATTGTACATGCATATCGAAACTTTAATGAAGTGCTTTATAAATAAAATCAAAATATTTCTTCTCTCTCTGCCCTATATATAGAACTAGAAGAGTAAGGGCGAACAACCGCATATTAGAATCCAAAACAATTAGAGAAAAGGTTTTGGCTTCATGGT
>JBAGKO010000003.1:17737279-17747445 GCA_037177275.1 Acacia concinna | reverse complement strand
TATCTAAGTTATAAAGTGATATATAATATATTAATACACTATATATGATATGATTAATTAACTTATTTAACTTTTTTAATATCTGTAAAAAAAGTCAACTAAATTGTATAATTAAAACTGGAGGGAGTAATATAGTTAAAGCCTTAAATTTTGTCAATGAAGAGTTCTTTAAATCTTATCTCTGCATACACTACATTTTGAGAATACCATAGTTGCTTATGTGTGTGTCACAGAGAGAGTCATTATAGGTAGGACACATGGTCACAAAAGCTAATGAATTCATTAACCAACTAGGAATGCTCACTGAATTGTGTTATGTTGGCAAAAAAAAGAAGGTAAATTTAATTTTATTAAAACTTACAATACAATCTAACACACAGAACACCAAAAAGCATAAAAATAAACAATGAAAAAACTTGATAATTACCCATCAAATAAAAGAGTTAACCTATAAGCAAAAACCAAAATCTTTGCTGTATGTAGAGTCATGAGGTTACAAATGGATTAATCCAACATACGACCTCCCACTTACAAAAAGTATGAGTGTCATTAGGGTAAAAGGACATTTGGCTATCTTAAGGTTCTTTAATTTGTTTTGATTAAGATTATTAGCAGCATGTTCATGGACACCTATTGGTTAGAAGCCCTTGGTTAAAAAATTGAAGTAAGAATTAGGATAACCTTGTCTGTCTCTGAGTGAAAAGAGAGCAAGAGAGGAGCTTTTGTCATGTAAGAATATAATTTTTTGAATAATTAAAAAACTCTGCTGTTAAAAAATTTTTGAGCACGAGATATAAGGGAGGAAAAAACCATGGCCACACAAAAGTCTTTTATGATTTTTATGTTTTTTCAATCTGAAAATTTTCACGTATTTCACATCAAACAATCTCTTGAGTTTCTAATTTAATTTGTGCACACAGGCCTAGTTGTTCATGTACTTCATGAATCTTATCATCTATGGATATGCACGAATATAATAAATAGATAGATAAATAAATAAATATGTTGCGTATATTTTCAAAGAATCTCAAGCAAAAAGATCCTCCAATATCAATGGGGCAACATATATCTACTATTATTAACACACACACACATGCAAACATGAAAAGAAGATCGAGACAAGGCAATGTATGACAAAAAATTAATAAGAAAGACGAGGAATCGATTTTGACAATGAACATTAATTATTTAAAATCTCAAATAAAATTCTATATATAAAAAATAAAAATACAAGTTCTTTCTCTCTCACCGCAGATGGTGGATTGACATAGACTATATCCAACCTGAGAAAGGAAGACAAATGAGAGTTTATTTAAAATATGGAATTCACACACGTGAACAGTGTCTCACTTTATGCTTGTTAGTTGTCTCCTAATTCTTATCCTCTATTAGAGTACTGTATGATTAAATTGTTTATCAAGCATACATAAATATCATTTGAGTTTTTTTAATGCAGAAGTTAAAAGTAAAGTTTCATGTAATGTAAACTATTAATACTTGGAAATTAAAAGAGCAGCTAAACGTAGGCCAAAAAAGGGAGGAGCTAAACAGATAAAGATTTTATCTTCTTTTTTGTTTTGGCCACAAGAGTTTGTACTTCGTGGATGGTATAATATAATGAACCCTAAAGAGAAGGGTAGCTATATATATATATAAGAAAGGACGCAATTCACCAACAGCCTTCATCTTACCCTAACAGTGATAATAAAGAAATTATCTTTATTTTAGATTATCTACTTATTAATATAATTTTTTTAAAAAAGAAAAAAATAAAATTGATCTAGACGATCCAGATGGGAACTACCTATTCTTGGATAGGTAGGGAAAAGCATTCTAGGAATTATATATTTTCTGTGTTGAAATATATTAGTCCACTCTTGGTAGATTAAGACTCAAGCTTGATTTAAGAGTCATGCAAACATCAATAGACCGGAAAAAAAAAATCTCTTTACAGTTTATTAGCCATGTCTATTCTCATGTAACCGTATATATGAGAGTTACATCTATTCTTATATAATCATATATACGTTATATAAATATCATGCTCAAAGAATAATGCTCTCTTCCTTCTGAAAAGGTTTTCTCATAAGAATGATATGTTATGTTCCTTATTTTGGTATATTTGTTGTGTGATGTAATCAGTGTGCATTGGTGGTGCCATTTTGTATGGGTACTCCAATGAGTTAATCAAATTCTAAGTATGCTTGGGATTCTTAATTACACTCTAATTTTACATATAAAAGTTAGATAGTAAATGAAACAAAGTTCCAATACTAAGTGAAATTGATGAGTACTAAGAACTCATTACCACTGATGCCCATCATACATATCTAATTTGAATTTTCTAGATTATTAGTTTTTTTTAAAAAAATTATTTTAATATGCATAAACTATAATTTAATGATAATATTTAATTTTCAGTTTTTCAATAAATTATTTATTTGAAAATTTTACATCTAGACTCTCACCACAATGATGAACACTTAGAACTAGTTCCAATAATTAATTTTCAAACGACCATGAAAAATATTTAAATTAATTATTTATAAAAAGCAAGTGTTGATTTTCTTAAAGACATTGCTCTGTCATTTGTATTAGAAACCACTTCATGATAAAAAGTTGTTTTAATATATGTAATCAATAAAAAAAGTTTATTTATAAAAAATTTATAAATTTGAAAAATAAAATATACTGTAATCCTACGTTTACGTTTAAAGTAAATTACTAGCTCTTGTATTTATAATTAGGGTAAAAAGAGTATAATTTTGTTCCAAATGTAAAGTAATGCCTTAGTATTCACGTAAGACTTCAACTAAAATCAAGTGAATATATAATTTACCAGAGCGTTTAGTATTCACGTAAGACTTTAACTAAAATCAAGGGAATATAGAATTTACCAGAGCGTAATTGAAACGGGCCTGCAGTTATGTTTGTCATTAAAAATAATTTTACACGATAAACAACAAAACAAATAAAGTACTCATCTCCAGGAGGATGCTCATTACTTATTAAAAAAAATTATTCATTTAGTTATATTTGATAAACACGATTTTTATTTTTTATTTCTCCTCCCTCTGAAATGATTCTCTCATAGGAATGATAACTTCTCTTTCTCTTTTTGGTGTGTTTGTTGTGTAATGCCTTCAAAATCTGTTTGGTATTTTACTTTTTTTACGATATTTCAACGAGTTAATCAGATTTCAGGTATATATATGATAAAAATTCTTACACAAAAAGTAGCATAAGTTATAAGTCAAAATTTCTTGCTTTAAGTTTTTTTACCATGAAGAAAGGAAAGCAGATTATGAAAGAAAAATGTTGGGTATCACTTTTTTAAATTAAAATATTCCCTCTGGTTCTAATTATAAAATTCAGTTAACTTTTTTTTTGAGAATCCTAAAAAAGTTTATTATGTTATTTAATTATATCATGTGTTGTGTTTTATTATATTATATATTTATTTATAAGTCAAATAATATATTTTAAAGAAAAATGATAAATTTTAATGTCTTAAATTAATGTAATTAATTTTTTTAAAGTTCTTTAAAAAAATCAGCTGACTCTTATAATTAAGATTAGAAGGAATACTATTTTGGTCCTTATTATAAATTTTAATAGATGAAATTTTTGTCTTAAATATAAATTCCCTTAAAACTTAATAATCATGATAGTAATCTGATTTAGGTGCACGAGATATTTAATTGGCGTGGATTAGTTTATAGTTTTTTTATATAAAAAGTAGTGACACTACCTTGATTTAGGTCATTATTACTAATTAAATTTTCAGGGGACTTTTCCACAATTTCTCCCGAAAATTTTTAGTGTAGTATTTTAAAATCCCTCCACCCCAATGATACATTATCTAATTTTTTTTATATAAAATGTATGTCTTTTTCAGTCTTTTACCTCTAAACTTATTTTTCCATTAATCATCCAAACAAGTTTATGCATTTTTCACAATATATAATATATGTGTGTGTATTATTCCATAAGATTCACATCATTTTTAGTTATTTTCCATCTATATTTGCTTTTCAAAATAATTATCTAAATAAGTTTTTGGTTTTTAAAAAGTCACTTATAATACCGTAAATTCTAACATGAATCATATTATACAATCAAGGGAGAATTCAAAAAAAAAAAGACAAAGGAAATAGAGAAATTCCAGTTCAAAACAACGAAATCTGAAAATTTCAATTTAGTTATTTTGTACTTTTTTGTGAAATTACAAAAATGCCACTGAATTTGAACAATAAAAATATCTCAATTCACAACAACTCACAGTTTAAATACGTAGTACCTAAATGCTTCTATTGTTGTTAATTGAGATACTCTTTTAATGAATTAAGACACACTTATTGTTAAAATCCAATAGTTTCTTCGTAATTTCACAAAAAAAAAAGTATAAACAAATTGAATTGAAATTTTCGGATTTCGTTGTTCTAACTAAAATTTATTTATTTCTCTTGTCTTTTTTTATTTTTAATTTTTCCTACAATCTAACTTTTACCTAATCTTAAGATTGTAAAAGACATACTGTAAAAAAAAAATCATCCATATCTAATTTGAATTCGCTTGATTAGAGAATAATGCTCACTTCCATGTGAAAAGGTTCTGTCATAAGAATGATATCTTCTCTTCCTCCTTTTGGTATATTGGTTGTGTAATGTAATCAAAGTTAACATTGATACTTCGGTTTTATATAGATACTTTAGCGAATTAGTAAAATTCTAGGTACGTGTCCCGTTTTAAATATAAAAGTTAGATAATAAATGGAACAAGTTCCAATACTGAGTGAATGGATGAGTACTAAGAACTCATCACAACTAATGCACATAATCCATATCTAGTTTGAATTATCTAAATTATTTTTTAAAAAAATATATTTTAATATGCATAAAATCTAATTAAATAATCATAGGAAAATGCCAAAAAAAAGACAAAGGAAATATGGAAAAAGAGGATTTAGTATAACGCAAATCCTAAATCAGTTATTTTATACTTGAAATTATGTGAAATTATGAAAATGCCTCTAATTTTAACAACAACAATATCTTAATTTACAAAATGAGTAGCTCAATTCACAACAATTCACAGCTAAAATACATATTATTTAAATGACTCTATTATTGTGAATTAATATACTTTTGTTGTTAATTAATATACTTTTATTGTTAAAATTTATAGGCATTTTCATAATTTCACATCATTTCAAGTACAAAATAACTGATTTAGGATTTCATAATTTCGTTGTTTTGAATCGTCTTTTCCGTATTTTACCTGTCTTTTTTGGCATTCTCCCATAATAATATTTCATTTTCATTTTTTCAAAAAATGATTTATAAAAAAAATTATAAATTATGGAAGTAAAATAGACTGTAATTCTACATTTAGGACAAAAGTCAATTACTAGCTCTTATATTTATATTTAGGATAAAAAGAGTATAATTTTTCCCCACCTCCAAATGTAAAGTAATGACTTAGTATTCACGTAATACTTTACTAAAATCAAGTGGCTATAGAATTAACCCAATTTGAGACCGTAATTGAAACGGGCCTGCAGCTATGTTTGTCATGAAATTTAAAAATAATTTTACGAGAACAACAACAAAGCAAATCAAGTACTCATGTCCAGGAGGATGATCATTACTAATTAAGAACAATTTTTTTTTTAAAAAAAAGCAATACTCATTTTTAGTGTTATACAACACACGTTATAAAAAGAGTATAAAACTTGCATTGATTCTCATGTTTTAGGGAATTTTTTTTAAAAAAAAAAGACAAATGAAAAAAGAAAATATCAATTTAGTACAGCGAAATTGAAAAATCCCAAATTAGTCTTTTTTATTTGTTTTTGGATAATTACGAAAATATTACTGAATTTTTCACAACACCAGTTTCGTAATTCAAAACACGAGTATCTAAATTAACAACATCATGTAAGTTGTTTGTGCTGATGTTATTAATTTATATACGCGTGTTATGAATTACAAAACTGGTGTTGTGAAAAATTCAGTGGCATTTTCCTAATTACCCAAAAAAATACAAAAAAGAATGATTTGAAATTTTTCGATTTCGCTGTACTGAATTGGGATTTCTCTATTTCACTTGTCTTTTTTTAAAATTTTTCCAATTTTTTATAAGAACATATATTTTTTTCCTGAAGTCAACTTTATTTAAGACATTATTAGATATTAAATGTGGATACCAGAATTTCAACAATGGTTGGCCAAGTCAAAGTGTTACACCTTCCACTGGATGCAACTCATATTGTCCCCAAAAAAAAAAAAACTGGCTGAATTGGAACCGTTGTAATTTATATATGTATGAGGCCCAATTAAAACTGGCCCAAGACTTAGCCCGCTTCAGTCCTTCTTTCTCTGCTGGGTTACTAAGCACACCTCAGTTTCATCCCCTCGCGCCTCCTCCTCCCGTCGCACCGTTCATCCATACAGTCGTCCTCCGCCCACTACTCCAGTGTCTTGTTCAAAATAGAAGCAGCAAACTAACATCGCTGTCAACATTAACGCGTGCGCGGTGGTCTCGATTTTTCCAACAGGTTGGCTCCTCTTTCTTCCCCCTTCATCACTCTTTGCTGAGTCCTAATCCCCTTTCTGTATTCCATTCTTCTTGAATTATGATGGTGTGTTGAGTCCTGTCCCCTTCATTCTAATTCATTCTCGGTTTCACCAAGAAGTATCTCGTATTTCGTGATATCGAAATTATCTGCGAATTTTTTGAACTGATGAGCTTCGTAATGCTCGTTGTCTTATAGGTAGATTACAAGGTGGTCCTTGGCAATGCTTGCTTCATGGAATGCTTCGACTCTGTTACTTTGATTTTTAGAATATTTCTATTTTTTTTTATAATTGATTGATTCCTATTAACTGCAAAGTTTGTCAATTGGACATGCTGATTTTTAATTTTCAAGGCTCTGTTGCAATCTTGAGGAACAGCTAAGATCAAATGAAAGCTGTTCTGTTTCTTTGGTAAATAGATGTTGCAAATATTTATAGTCTAACAGGATACCTTAGTATGAACTTGTAAATCCAGAGGCAGATAGCATGCAAGTTATGCAAATTGAAGAGAATATTATTAGTGTGTGAGAAAATAAAGCTATTTATTAAAGATTTAGGATCTATGGTTTACGTTTCCTTGCTAGTTGTATTTCATGATAGATCAAGAAGAGATACTTTATGTACCATGCTTGTGGATTTAAATGGTGCCACAGACTGGTATCTGGGCATCCTGGAACAGGTACGAGTAAGGAGGACCTTGTGTAGCACAAAAGCTAGGTGCTTCTGTGATGGCAGGAGCTGATGTGAGTTGAGGGGGTAGATTTAGATAGTGGCTGCTATGGGATTTCAACATTGCAATTGTTAAGTAAAATTGATTATCTTTATACTTATGCTCTTATACAATGAGGATTGCAGGTTGGGGAGAGACAATGAAGCAGGTGGTAGGAACGGTGGTGTCAAACAAGATGCAGAAATCAGTGGTGGTGGCAGTGGATAGGCTATTCCACCACAAATTATACAACCGTTATATCAAGCGCACCTCAAAGTTTATGGCACATGATGAGAACAATGTTTGTAACATCGGTGATCGTGTAAGTAAAATGACTCATCCATCGCCCTGATTGATTATACTATTCATTTTGTTCACAAAAAATTTAAATGTGTTTTCCTTTGTTATTTCAGGTTCGACTTGATCCTTCTAGGCCTTTGAGCAAGCGTAAGCATTGGATGGTTGCTGAAATTATTAAGAAAGCCAAAATTTATGTTGCACCATCTGCTGCACCTGTGACTAAAGAGCCAAGCTCCAGCTCACCTGCTTCCTAGGATAACTTAGTTCTGAATGTATGAGTTTTGGTAGCAGCAAGCATATTTTTTGCTTTTATGTTATTTTTTCCCCATGAATTGTGAAAATGTCACACTATCTTGAATATGCTTTTGTGTTTCTGTGCGGGTATTTGATTACAACATTTCTTCCTCATGTTATCTATATGTAAATTTTTCATTGATCTTCTTGCTTTGTTTCTTTTATTCTTCTGTCCCAAGTTAATCACAGTTAATCCATGAGTCTATCCCAAATACATGAGATATATATGTTGGAGGTCATTAACGTGCTATAAATTCTTGAAAAGGTTTATAAGTTGTTAGGATTGTGTGAAAGAAAATGGTGGAAGAATATGAAGATTGATCATCATTATATTTGATTAAAGCAAACAAGAGTTTGGAAAAGTTATGGGCAATATATAGGCCCATTGGCATCATCAATTTTTCTGCGTTCTGCTCACAACCGCTAATAAAAGTTGATAATGGGGAAGATCAATTTCCTTGTTTAGTTTAAGGTTCTTCCTCTTGCCAAAATGGTCAATCTCCTTATGATCTGATATTACAGAAACTCCCTATTGCTTCTTTTTTAATTTCCAATGTGCTTATTGATGAAAAAACTGGAGTTTAATCTATATCAAAAAAAAGAAGAAGTGGAGTTTAATTGTTACAATACAATGTATGGCCTAATATCGGTACACTTAATGATAAAATGGAACCCTCTCTTAGTAATTTGTCCTTGAAAGTAGCTTGCTTGTGACTGGTGAGGTGGCTACTTGCATGCAATGTTTGCAACTTGACTTGCCTTTTACTATTCTGTACCTGTGTCTGTAAGATAGGAATGTCTTGAAGACTTGAACCTTGGCTGCTGTTTTCTTAGGCAAAATTTAAACCTTCTACTACTTAACATTCTGACTTCATTTCCAAATTTTCATGGCAGGGGTAAGTTCAGTGCCGCACATGTGTAAGGTTAAATAACTTATATTCCATGGCATAAAATCAATTGGTTGCAATGTTTTACTATAAGCTCTTCATCAGATGTTGAGGCTGCTATTGTTTGTTGGATTATATTGACATCAGTGAAATGTATTTTACCGATTATTAGTGGATTCGCTATATGATTAGAATACAAATTTGGTCTGTAGATTTTCTTTGGAACATCTTTATGATGCTTTGTGCTTTTGGATTTTCTGCAGAATTTTAATATGCCCCCCATTACCATGTAATGAACATAATGCAGGATAAACCTTTTTTACCAAAAATTTCTATAAAAATTGAGGATGAGGATGGGAGATTCATTGTATGGAGAAAAGGCATTGCTGAATGAATGCAAGCATGGGATTCTATAATTTTATATCCATAGCTCTGATTATGATTTGCACATAAGATCATTTCTGTAGGGAGAATGGCGACAATTTTTTGTCTTCATTATTGCTAGTCCAATGGTGTTATATATGTGTCATGTAGCCAACTTATAGCCAATTTTATTTGGTGGGAAAAAGCACATGTATCCTTCTATTAGAAGCAATCCTGTTTGAAGTATTTTCAGGCAGTAGATGTGAGCACCTCCTCTTTCAATAGGGATTCAAACCTTAATGTGCCACACTATAAGTGACTAACTCATTCCTTTAGACCCATCTCATGTTAGTAATTTGTTGATAATGTTGTAGTCTTATTGTGTGCTGTCTGTTACTCATTGAAACACTGAAAACAGCAACAGATCAAACTTCAGGAATTACAAGTTTTCTAGCCTCTGGGTAATGAGTTGTGAGATGTTTGGTGAAATCATTTCCTGCAGAATCAAATGCTATAAATTAATGATATGCAATATTCAAAATAAAAAACTGGAATGATAATTTTTTTTGGCATAAATTTTTGCTTTTTTTCATTGACTTCCCCCAATTCTAGGCCTGCCATTGCTGCTCATATGCGTTTTCGGCATTTTTATTAAAATAATATAAACAACAACAACAAAAATACAAAAATGCTACACTTTTAAGAATATTTACGTATATACTACAAGCAAACTCGCACTCTTAAAGGGTGAGTTCCAAAGTCGTACTTCACAAAGGCGAGTTCTTTGAAAATTGGGATGAAAGAGAGTCTAAATTGTTGCACTAATCTGTGTCAGACTCTGACACGAAACTCACCCTCTAGGAGGGTGAATTGAATCAATTGAAACTCTCATGGAGGGCGAGTTTCACCAAAAAAAAAAAATTCAACTCCCCCCACCCCCAACATAAAAACAAAACACACACACACACAATGCACAGTATTGTCCAATTAACCCACATAAATTTTTATATTGAGCAGTAATACAATTATAAGTGA
>JBAGKO010000003.1:17721191-17737179 GCA_037177275.1 Acacia concinna | reverse complement strand
TTTTTTTTTTTTTTTATGTTGGGGGTGGGGGGAGTTAAAGTTTTTTTTTTGGTGAGGAGGGCGAGTTTCATGTCAGAGTCTGACACATATCAGTGAACTCTCCTTCTTGGAGGGCAATTCAGACTCTCTCTCCTCCCAATTTTCAAAAAACTCACCCTTGTGTGAAGTACGATTTTGGAACTCGCCTTTTAAGAGTGCGAGTTTGCTTGTAGTATATGTATAAATATTCTTAAAAGTGTAGCATTTTTGTATTTTTTTGTTGTTGTTTATATTATTTTAATAAAAATGCCTCTAGTTTCTGTATAAGTTTGAAGGGTATCTTCAACTCCATTAAGGTTTCATTTTGGTCCATTAATTTTATTAATCTCATTTAAAGTTTAAAGTACAAAGAGTTTTCGCCCTTATTAACAAGTGTGTGTTCTAATATTTGAATTTGTATATACTTTCTTATAAGGCAAAGCCGCTTACCATAACAATTTATTTGTTAGTTGGCGTGTGTGTATATTAAAACGGTTAAAATTTTATCAGCACAAAAGTCTTAAAGTAGGAGAATCAAATATTTTGATTTGTCAATTAAAACAGCTTAAAATTTTACAAGCCTACTCGTTAGAGTCTAGGTATATTTTCATAGTAAAATAAATTATGTGCAATTTAGGTTAGAGAAAATGATATTTAAATATCATTTGAAATTGTAAAACTCAAATGGGTCTTTTAACATTTTAAAAAGATACAAAGGTACTATAGATCAAATTGAGTTTTTCAATTTTTCTAAAGTGAACAGTGATCTGCAAACTAACGAATTCTATTACTATTCTTGCAAATCTCATTACTCAACTTGCGAAAAATCCCCCATCTTCTCTATTTTTTTAAATTTGCTGATGTGAAAAGTGGTCCACAAACTAGCGAATTCCATTACTATTCTTGCAAATCACATTACTCAACTTGTGAAAATCCCCTCTCTCCTCTGTCACAGGCAAATTTCTCTCTCCTTTGTTAAATGTCAGTACCAGTGTCAAATGAATAGTGCTGTCAGAGGGAGAGAGAAAAACAGAGATCAGAAAAAACTAGCGAAATCCATTACTCTTCTTGCAAATCCCATTACTTATCTTGCGAAATTCTGCTACTGTTTACATCAAAAAATTTGAAAAACCCAATTTAGTCCATGTCTTTTTGAAATGTTAAAAGACTAATTTGGGTTTTATAAATTCACATGGTATTTTACTGTCATTTTTCCTTTAGATTATGTCCAAAAAAAAATAAAAGGAAAGAGAGAGAAATTAACATGTCCTCTAACCCCTGCTCCAAAAATCTCTTATTTATCCCTGAAAAATTAACTTGATGGTATATTTTTTTTAGAAACATAATAATATGGCATGGTATACTTCAAAATTGATACAATAAAATGCACCGCCATAGCCCAATTAACTAACTTCTTCAGGATTGCCTATCTGTAGCCTTATAATTCTGTGTGCAGTCATTTGTATCAAAAAAATAAAAATAAAAGTTGTGTGTGCAGATTCCTTTGGTTCATGCATTTCTTGTCCGAGATATACTTGTCACAAATATGAAATATTGCAAAATCAACTCCGCAAAGGAAATGTTTTTCTTTTTTTTTTAAAAAAAATTATTAAACAAAGGAGTTGCTTTATGCCCAAAACAAAATAGCCTCAATCCGTATATGTCTCTTTGCCCCCATAATAGTGTCTGCAGATTCCTTTGGTTCATTCATGATTATACTAACAGCTAAAAATAAGTTGAAATTCTACTTAGTTTTACACAAAATATCTTCATAATCGATAACTTATATAATATTGTAACAACCCTTATTTAAAATCAACAATAACTAATTATATGTTGTAATACAGAATAATAATAACGTCAAAATAAAAATAATGGGTTACAATTAAACTTAAAAAATCTTACTTTTAAAATATCCATCTTTTGATTTCAGGAGAATTTGTGCGTATATGAAGTATTGACATATTTTTTCTTTTAAAAAAAACAAATCAGATCATACCTTTCCAACGGCATGACCGTACCAGAGATAAAGATATGCCTCAAGAAAAGAATAAACATCTTTTTTTTTTGTGAAAAGAATAAACATCTTTTGCATGTCTTGTTGAGTGCCATAATAACTAAAAAAGGAATCAAATTTGTTGGCTTTATAAACGAAGGGTCCCGCGAAAGTGAGAGCTAACAACAGAAGAGGAAGAGAAACATGTCTGAGAAATGGAAGAAAGGTTGTATTAAGACCACTAAGGGGCCTTGGATAGTTAAGAAAGTCACTAAAGAAGGTTCTGTTAAACATACCCAAAGGTTTCCAAGTGAGCGAGAGAGACAAAACAATAAGCTAAGAGAGAGGAATCGAAGAGCAATGACCCGGAAAATATTTACTGGTTTGAGGGTTCATGGAAACTATAATCTTCCCAAACATTCAGACACTAATGACTTGCTTGTGGCTTTGTGTGAAGAAGCTGGTTGGCATGTCGAAAAAGATGGAACCATTTATAGAAAGGTATAATCTTTTTCCATTAGTCTTCAAGTCATTAATATCATTTGAACAATACAGTACTAAATAATATGATTATGGAATAATATACGGTGTCTTTGAAACTAATGGGTAAATTATTGGATAAAGAAAGGTTATATATATACTTAAACAAATTTCTCCTTAAAGGACCTATTGATTAGCATAGGTTAATCTTTTTATTATATTTCATATTTTTTTGTTTGATATTTATTGGGTTTTGCAGGATAAGGATTTAAATTCAGCTCAAAAGGGGTGTCAACCATATGTTACCAATGGTGATTTTAAAATGGAAAATATCTTAGATGGGAATGGATGGCAGCAAAACTGGCGGATTGGAGGGTCTGAAGGCAATATTAACCTTAAACTTTCCCTCTAGATGAAAGGAGGGTATTATCATCAATTGGCGCACTTCAGAGTGAATTAAAAAAATTAATACTTAATATCTACTTTATATATTAGAGAATTAAAAATATAATGCTTTTATTATTATCCTTAGATATTATAATATTGTTACTTTTTTCTAAATAACTTTAAATTTTATTCAATTATATTATTGATAATAATAATTATAAATTAAAAATAAAAGAGTGTAATTTATTTCTAAGTTATGAAGACGTCGAACACATCAGCAAGCTACTGTGTCAAATTTTCACCAAAAAAAGTGACAATTTGGCTGATTTAAATTAAAAAGGTGGGTGTGATAATCTTTAAATTAAAGTTTTTTATATAAAAAGCTGGCTTATTTTCCGTCTATTATGCTTTTGTTAAAAATGATCTTTTTATCTTGTCCGGAATTCATACGGCTTTAAAGCGTTTTCATTTTTGAAAAAAAAAAAGCGTTTTTATTTTTCAAAACAATAATCAGTCAATTATAAAACAACATTTACTCCTCTAGCCCTTCTTAATTTATTTTCGCACGAAAGAAATTTAGGGCGCAGTGCAAAATTGGGTCTGATGAAAATTAAACATCAGTGCATCAGGGTTACTCACGTCTTTGAAAAGTGTTAAACTAAAATTTTTCAACCAAACAATTTTTCTTTAAAATAAAAATCAATCAAGCAATTTAGTCATAATTATCCGAATTTCAATATCATTCCCATGTTTTGTCATCTACTAGTGTCAAGTGATTTTTTTTTTTGAAAATAATATCAATAAATAAATAGGAGAAGCTCATGGTTTATTCAATAACTTGAAGAAGCTGGTGCTAAAAATATGATATGAGAATTAAATAATCAAATACAAGTAATATAAAATGTAGAAATTTATTATTGTATAATAGCAAGTTAGTTTCTCCCAATGAGTGTCTGATTTAGTTGTAAATTCTCATATTGCTCAAAATTAAAGAGGGAAATTAATGGCGAGATCATACCTCTTTGGGATCGTTTGTTGTTGATTTTTGGTAATTATGTGTGTGATTAAAAACAAGTAGGGAGGGTAGTGACTGAAATTTACAAATAGGGATAAATTCTACCATGAGTTTCTGGGGTTGATTTGGATTTAGACATTAGTAAAATGAAATGGGAACACATATCTCCATATTGTACAAATTTGCGCTGTTTCATTTACTCATCAATGATTAAGTAGGAGAGTGATAAAGAGGAGTAAGGAAGATAATTAAAATATTTTAAGAAATAAATTTTCTATATTAACTAACTTAATTTAGTTAATTAGATCTTACATTAGAGTGAATGCTTAGTATTTATGCATTTCTAATGAAAAAAAGACAATCTTGGTGTACTTAGATTATTTTTTATGCAATACATTGTATAAATAACAATCTAATAACAAAGGCAATATATATATATATATATATATATAAAATAACCAATCATTGTTGGTTAATCATCCATAGGAGGAGAAGAATATATGATCAACTCTTAACAAATTTATTAGAAAAGACAAAAACCTTTTGTGCTACAAACCTACTCTTGACCCAATAAAAAATAATAATCTCTCTTTTTCTTTTTCTTTTTTGAAGGGTATATAGATTCAAATAAAATTTTAGTAAAAATTAAAAAAAAATCAAATGATAAAAGATATGCAGAAAAGATAAAAATTATTTTATAATGGTAGAATGAAAAAGTTGATTTTGTAATGGATTCAACCTTCAATCAAGGTCAAAAAAAAAAAAAAAACTTCAACTTCAACATTGGGGAAAAAAGCTTCCACCTTTATCACAGGTCCAAAAACAAAAAAATTCTTCAACCTAATTTATCATTTGCGTTAAGATTTTTGTTTGTTTGTTAAATTTAATTATTTTGTCCCATGCATGGAAGGAGAACTAAACTGTATCTGGTAATCTTCAGGCTAGGGATGGCGATTGACTTTTTGGACTTTTGCATAATAAATAAATGAGAAAAATTGATAATTACTGAGTCGAAAGTCGTAAGGAAGGATTAAGGAGGAACCGAGCAAAGGCGAGGACCCTATCCCTCGCTCTGTTGAAATTCCTCTCTTCTCTTCTTCGCGGGAAGAGAAACATTCATCAAACTGGTTATTGTCTTCCTAAGAGTAGTGGAATTGGGTACAGTGAAATGGATCAGATATTGAACAAGGTGGGATCATACTGGTTTAGCCGAAGGGCCAACAAGGAGATCGACTCCGTCGGCGACGATTTCAATGTTCGTTCACCTTCTTACTCTCCTCTTCTTTTCCTTGCAAATTCAAGCTTATGATTATCTGCTATTATGATGACTTTCTTGGTAATAGATTTTCAGTTTCAGTTTGGGGGAGGCTGTAAATCCTTAGTATTGTTATTATGAGAGTGAAGCATAGGTATATGGTTGGAATTGGGCTTTAACTCTATGGATCTGAAACAATCAACCAAGTTTTTGTTTTGGTAGGGGTGAAATTGGGGTTTAGACAGGAATTGGTTCACATCCCAACAAGGGTTTAAGGAAGAACAGAGAGACTAAGAAATTTAGGGTAGGGGATTGGAGGACGGAGAGGGCAAGAGAAGCCTCGTTATTTCGGGTCTGAGTTGGTTATGAATTGGAAGACATTGTTTCATCCATTTAATTTGTCTTATGGAAACACCTGAAGATGGTTTTGCCTTTTATCTTCTGTGAGAGATCGACAAATCCGATGAAACCAAGCTGCTATTACGAATTTAACTATTCGTAGGGAATAATCATGATTTACGCCCTGTTCAACTATTCATATCCCTTATTAGTGAGTTGGATTCTTTCAGTGAAATTGAAGTTAGATTTTATGGCCTATTATTGTAGGCTTACTTTTCTAAAGGTATAGATAGATCATTAGACGTATTTCTCATATGAATATTAGGGAAAATGCAGGTGCCTAAAATAGATATTCCCCCGTGTTAATTAGTGGAAATCAATTAGATAAACCAGAATTAGTTCTTCTGAAAGTCATAGTCAGTCACAGGCAAGCTATAGTTGTGTATTTGCTTTGATCAGCAGTAGTACTGTAATACATAATCAATTACTTACATTGAAATTGCAATGAAACATTGGCATCCCATAAAAATGTATTACATGTTTCACAAATAACCTAACTTTAACATTATAAAACACTGGTGATTTAATTTTTCAATCTCAACACTTTCGTGCATTTCTTGATAAATTTTCTACCAGAATTGAGTTTTGGTAAATGTTGATGACTTGTATTGTCTGCTTATCCTATTTGTCTAAAAAGAATATTTTTGTGGTGCAGTTTTCAATATTGATGTTCTCCCCTTGCCTGAATACTGTCTTGCTGTTATAATCATGCTATTTAATAACAATCTGCTGTTATCTAACCATAATCTGTGAAAGTCATCATTTTGGCGTGTTGAGGTTGCAGTGAAATATGACTGCCAAATCATCTAGTTAGAATTGTTTGTTCTAACGGCCACCAAAAGATCTTGCTGTGGTTCTCTTTGGGGCAAAAAAAAAAACAAAAACAAACAAACAAACAAACGCCTTTTCAACAGTATTGAGCTGATAAAGCCAAGCTAATATGAAAGGGCTTCATCAATTTATGGCTATTGTAGAAAATGTGCAAGGCAGTGAGATTATTGAGCAGAATGTACAAAACATAGATGAGAGAGAAATGGATTTTTTGCTTGGTGAATAGAAAAATGGAATTTTTCTATATTTAATTGTGATCTTCAGTGCTGTTCACTTGAATTATTGTTTGTTTGAGTTATTTGAGTAATGTTTATAATTGACACCTTCCTCTTTGGTGTTTACCTTTTAGTCTCTGTCAAACAGCATTGGAGAAGGAACAAAATGGTTGGTCAACAAATTCAAAGGTGTTGTATCTCTTTCTTATTTATTGCTTAGGCCTTCACTCAAAGTATAAGCTTTTGAATTTTTTTTGATGGTGAGGATTTTATTTATTTCAATGGTCCTCACAATGCTAATGGAAATTGGAAGGCTCAATATTAGATTAGGAGATTGAAAGAAACATTTTGGAAATGGTACTTTCTACAATAAATGTTTATTTGGCTGTGTTTTTTGAAAATCTATTTGCAAAAGGGTTTTTTAAGGATAGGTTCCATCAACTTCCAAAGCCTCCGAGGTCCTCCCTCTGTTATGCTTTTTTATTTTTTCCATCTTAGAGGAGAATGTTTTCTCCAACAAGAGGAAGGGAAATTATCTTTTAATGTTTTCGAAGATGAAGTTGAGTCTGTCTCCAGTTTAAGTATAATGTTGGTAACATGCCAAAAAATGCTTTCACGTGTTCTTTGCTGGGTAAACTTTGAAGGTATCATAATATTGGTTCTTTCGCATTGGGTTGTTTCTTTTCAGTAGAATTGTTGCCTGGGAGGAACTTTTCACTTGCTTCAACCATTTTCCTCTAATCTTTTCTTGAGTTAAATTTCATTCAGCGAAGTGGATTTCTGAAGCATCAAGTAGTTAATTCAACAGAAGTGTTAGTTTTGAAAAAATCAACTTTAGCAGCGTTGACATCTAACATCTAATAATTTATAAATCTTTAACACTTCTTTTGCAAAAAACAACCTAGAAATTTATAATTTTTTATTTTATTGAGCTTTCAAATTTGGAGGGTCTAAATCTTTTAAATGATGGTAACTAAACTCTTCTCCAGCTACTGGATTGTGATGCTTGTGTTGTTAAGCTAAACCAATAGAAATCAATGTTGCCCATCATTCTGTCTGAGACCCCTCATTTATTGTTTGAATATATTTGTCGGTAACTCTGGCAAGACAAATTTATAATTTTACAGGAAAAATGCAAAAGCCGTTGACAGAGTTGCTTAAGGAGTATGATCTTCCAGTAGGAATCTTTCCTCGTGATGCAACAAACTATGAATTTAACGAGGAGACAGGGAAGCTTATTGTTTACATTCCTCAAGTGTGTGAAGTAGGCTACAGGGATTCATCTGTGTTACGCTTCTTCACCACTGTGACTGGCTATCTGGAGAAAGGGAAGCTTGCGGATATTGAAGGAATAAAGACCAAGGTACTGATCTGGGCAAAAGTGACAGCCATATCGTCTGAGGGACCAAAGGTCCATTTCACAGCTGGGATGAAGAAAACAAGGAGTAGGGAAGCATACGAGGTTTCCAGGGATGGTGTTATTGTGGATAAATTCTAGCTCTAGACTTGAGATCCTTTTGTCATTGGGGTGATAACACTATAAAATGCATATCTGTTCCTATTAGCTGTATTGCTTTCCTTTTTGCATATTGGTTGTTGTAAGTATAATGTTAGTTCTGTATTTCAAATACTGCTATCGCATTTACGAGTGTTTTAGATCAAACAAAACATCTGTTTGATCCTTCTTGATGATCTTGCATATCATACTTTTAGCATGTTAGCGAAACTTGTTCAGGGAATATAAGGAGTTTCATGGCTAAATGTTAGTGATAGAAGCATGGATAACAGTGTAGGCTCTGGCAAAAACAATGTAGGGACCATGTCAATCATTTTAGCACTGGTTTAAAGGGAGATTATCCGTAGAAAAGAAAAAGGATGATGCACCAGCCGGGAATCGAACCCGGGTCTGTACCGTGGCAGGGTACTATTCTACCACTAGACCACTGGTGCTTGCTGTAATCTTCGTGCCAACTTTAAAATTCTTTTCATATACCGGCTTTTGGACATGTATCATACTAATATACTTCAATGGGATAGTTAAAGTACAAATCCACATAGTTTTGACCAATTTTAATGGGATCTTTATGGTTTTTTAATTGGCTCCTTATATTTTCACCTGTTTTTAATTAGCTGCATGTAGTTTTTTTTTATTAATTTATGCTGACAAGTGTCCCTAACAAAACAATTAATGCTCACCTTAACACATTCAATAATGTATAATGTACTCCTTTTATCTTATATACAGGGTACTTCCAACATTTTTCACACAGATTAAGAAAAATTTTAAAATTTCATTAATTCTACTATACAATTCAACAGTTTTTCAACCCTACCCCTATTTAATATATATAATACCAAATAATAAAAAAAAATCAACACATTCATAAATTGAGAGTATAATTATACATCAACGTTAAAACTTTAATGAAGTGTTTTATAAATAAGATAAAAAAAAATCTTCTCTCTCTTATATATAAGACCAAAGGAGTACACAATAAATAGGCAAACATAAGCCTAAAATACCTTCAAACAAATCATTTATCAAATATCACCTCAAAGATTATTGTTTTCAATAAAAGAATATTTATACACATGTAAAAAAAAAAAATTCATCTCATTCAACATAATATAAGTTCACAATGTCAACACGAGGTTTAATCCCCGAAGATATCACATAGATTACAGGCACTCATTTGTGTGTTTAAAATCTCTGGAAAGAACTAATTATGGGTCAAATTTAATGTTTTAGATGACTGGTGTAGTATTTTTCAACTTAAAACTGGTTATCAGGCCATAACCATGATTTTGATATAAGCCATTCCTTCCGGCTTTTCTAAATCTCTTCTACATTCTCCAACATCCCTTATTACAAACAACTCATATAATTCTTAATTGGGCTCAACTAATGGGTCTTAGCAGATAAATACCAAACCCAAATTAAAAGTTTGTGATGAATGATATCCTGAGTGGAATTGGTGAGAATACAGATGAGATTAATTATCATATAGTGATGTGAGGCACAATAAACCAATCATGTCCAAGCTTTTGTGCCTGGCCCAAGAAAGTGGAGCGAGCATCAACGGCGTGGCATTGGCAGAGTTGACTTTTTGAAATCGTTCTTCAAAATGAATCATACCAATTCATATAATGCTTCTCAATAATAAAATTATAGTTTAGTTTAGATTGCGCACTGTGGGAAATCTTAATTTGTTAGGTGTGTGAGAGTGTTTTGCCAAAAACAATTAAAATCTAATTTATGAAATAAAATATTTTTAATATATATATATATATATATATATAGCATGAGATAGTTAAAAGGTTATTTAAAATACAATTAAAAAACTTGATCGCATATCTTATTAATATAAAAATTGTAATGAATTGATTAAAAAAAATTACAGAATGAAAATTTTGTGTATATAGTGGATCAAATCTAATTTTCTTGTTACTTTTATTTTATTATCTGTCTTTGTTAACTTTAGCTAGAATACGTCCTTTCTTTCTTTCTTTCTTTCTTTATTTTTTTTTGGGAATAACACAAACACAATACGTCTTTTTTAGATATACACAAATGACAAATATTCGTAAGACTAAATAGGGTCTTCAACCTTTTCCTATCAAATGTCCATGCTTTTCTTCCCCATTGCCTTCCACGTTTCTTGTTGTGATTGGATATAACAATGAGATAATTTCCAAATAATTGACTCTTACTATTAGTTTGTCGAATAATTTTCGGTCAAGGAACTGCCCTTTTTTAAACACTTCTTATTTTGTGGTTTTGATCCTGTTTTTAGACCATTTCAATAAAGCATTAATTTTTTACTATTTTATCCTCCAGTTTAAAGGAAACATAATAAAAAAGGATTTTGTAGTAATATGACATTTTTTATAATATGGACTTTTTATTTATCTTAGTTTTCGGGCTTAAATGACCATAGAGTATATAATCAAGGGGAAGTAATGTATAACCATGAAAATTATATTTCAGCGCTAATAGATTTCTCTTTCTTGTTGTTTTTTTACCAGAAATTGTTTTGGTTGATTTAAGATGCATGAATAAGTGTTGTTACTTGTTAGGATAGATGACAGTTTACACAATCAAATTAAACCATAGTCTAAGATAAAATCTGTCATCTGATTTTGAGATGATAATGGATAGTTTTTACTTTTTAGATGTTGTTTATGTTATCTTGCATGTATTTTTATGATAAAAGATAATATTTCTCTTCTGGGAAGGGGAAAAAAAGAGAGATAAAATCTTATTTGTCTATAGATAAATAAATCAAACAAAAATGGAACGGTATCTAAAATTCACCACGTTTTTTAGAAGTGTAAAAACTAAAAGCCAAAAACCAACTATTGTTTTTCTTTGGTCTGTTTGGTAGGAGGGGAGGAAAAAAAATTTATGAGTTTGATTTTAAAAAAATTGAAAAAGTGGATTTATAAAATTTTAATAAAAAAAAAAGTAAAATAAAAGCATAAAAAATTTAATTAAAAACTTTTAACCTTACTCCTCCAATTTTTCTAAATTTAAATCATAAAATTTTTTCTTCTCATCCCTTCCCCTCCAAATCCTTCATAGGTGCTTGGGAAATACAAAGGATGGGCAAAAACCTTAAGACAGGCCTGAAAAATAGGGCTATTTATTGGTCAAGTCCTGTGGCACATGCCTAGCCTTTATACATACATCCATATATATATATATATATCTATATATCTATATATATATTAACACATGTATGCTCATATAAAGGTTTCGTTAGGCACTAAATATCTGCACAGCTCCTAATACATTCGAACGTTAGGCTGCTACTTTGTGAGGGGCTCATTTTGCTAGACATAGCCCTTTTAATTATGCTTAGCATGCTTGTTTTACATTTTTTAAAGTACCATTTTTCATAATCATCAGCTCAGGGATAGGCAATTCTTTGGGGAAAACAGAGTTAAATCACTACTTCATGTCATGAAAAAAAAAAAAAGGAATCGGTGAAATAATCAGTATTCTTCATTAAATAAAAAAAAAAGGTAACCGAGTAAAAATACCCTTCACCTTTTTAAAAAAGAGTTACTAGCACCTTAAACAAATTTGGTACAAAAATACTTACTCTTCTAATCTTGTATACAAGGCACTTCTAACATTTTTCATACAGATTAAGAAAAATCTTAAATTTTATTAATTATACTATGAAATTCAACAATTTTCTAACTTTACCCCTATTTAATATATATAATATCAAATGAAAACAAAGTCAATAAATAATTAATTGAAGGTAAAATTGTACATTCATATCAAAACTTTAATGAGGTGCCTTACATGTAGGACTAAAAAAATCTTCTTTTTTTATCTTATATATAAAACAAGAGGAGTATGTTGATTTTAAAATGGCACTGCAATGTTTTTTTTGTTAAATTCTTTAACGTTGACCATTTTATCAAACTTTTGAGCATGTGTTTGGACGTGCGATAAGGTGAGATTGCAATTAGGCGGGTAAAATAGAATGTTTGGACCTCAGATTACTTTGACATGATTTATCTCTTAAAAGCACCCAATTGTACCCAATTGTAGAAGCACCCCATGGGTTGCTTATAGGATTCAATGGGGTAGATGAGAAGCACCCAATTTTCTCTCTCCTCCCACTCTCAAATCCTGATGCTCACACACTATTTTTTTTAATTTTTTTTGATATAATGTAATTAAGGAAATCAAAAGACCCAGTTGTTTTTTTAAAGAGATTAAAGAAATCAAAAGAGTCAACTAGATCTTATAATTAAGACCGGAGGTAATATAAATATCACACATCCTTTATATGTAATAAGACTCTCTCAAGTCCTAATTATATGGAGAGATTACGGAAGCCAAACGAATCAACTATATCTTATAATTAACACAGGAGGTAGTATAAATATCACATATCCTTTACATATAATAAGACTCCCTCGGGTCCTACTTATAAGACCCAATTGATTTTTTTTGGAGATATTAAGGAAGGTAAAAAAGTCAACTAGGTCTTCTAATTATGACCGGAGGTATTATAAATATCACACTATATTTACATGTAATAAGGCTCCCTCTGGTCTTAATTATAAGACCTAGTTACTTTTTTTTGGAGAGATTAAGGGAGTCAAAAGAGTCAACTAGGTTTTATAATTAGGATTTAGGTAATTTAAATATCACAATATATTTAGATGTGTGTGTGTGTGTGTAATCTATATAATATGATTCATACTATTTTCAATCATTTCCCATCAAAAGTTACTTTTACAAAATTTCAACTAAATAAGTTTTACTTTTACATAAGTAACTTATAAGTAACTTCTGCAATCTTTATTCCAAACACAAATCAAATTACTCAATTTTACTTTTCTAAAAGTATCGATTGCAATCTTTAATCCAAACATACCCTATAACTTGAGAGGGGGGATTGACGCGTTTGATGCATCATAGGGGGAAATTAATTAAAAATTCTAAAATTAATTGCAAAAACTTCCTAAACTTTTTTATAATTACATGATTTCACATGATTATTTTGTCGTAAATTCTGTTGGTTATAACCTAAATATAATTTTAAAAAAAATACTAAGGAAAATGGGGTGTGTATATTTAAGGAAACATAATGACGGTGTTTGTCATTTTCACGATCACATATATATATATAGGTGACAGATATATATTCTGAAGCCTGGGACGTGAAGAGCTTTTAAAGATTCCGAAAGGCATAGGCCGTAGAGTCAGCTTTATCACCACGATGGTAGGGTACCATTCGACCCTCTCTAGTCTCTACTCCCTTGTACGGTGCCTCGTTCGCTGCATTATGTTATGGTATGAATGTTACAATTAATACACCTCAAATTTCCTGCTAAATACAACTTTCTATAATATATGAGTTTCGTTTGGTTTGGTCAAAAAAAGAAAAGGAAGAAAATAAATTAAAAAAAAATAAAGAAAAAATATTATTTAAAAGTAAGTGGGACCTATACATACACAATAAAAAGACTATTTTATCTTAAATAAATACATATAATTTATGTGCTGGATGTGATATGAATTGATCCAACATACATTTAAATGAGGCTAAAATATATTTTTAGTCATTGAGGTTTTGTCAAAATCTTCTTTTAATTCTTTAATTTATTAAAGTGTGTTTTTAGTCATTTTAAGTTAACAGTGTTAATTTTAATGATGGAAAATAACGAGCAAAGTTAAAATAATGATATATTTCTATATTTAAATTATGTGTAAATAGAAAAATAATTAAAATCCTAATGAATTTTCAAGTTGTTGTTAAAATTAAAATCCTAATGAATTTGCAGTATTTTCTATTAGTGAAGTTAATGGCGTTAAATTAAAAGGATTAAAAACATATTTTTTTAAAGCTAAAGGATTAAAAGAAAACTTTGACTAAACTTAAAGGATAAAAAATATACTTTAGCCTTTAAATAACAGTATATTCACATATTGACTTGGCTAAAAAAAATGTATATTGATGTATTGATATTTCATGAAAGGACCCAACAATTCAACAATGTTTAAAATAAAACTCATCCAACTAGCTCTAATGAAAAAAAAACAAGTTTAGCTCCGGGGGGCGGATTTTCTCATAATCCCTCCCTCCTCTCACATGTGGGGAGAGATAATAGCATCTATTTTTTTTATTTAAAACAAACACATACACATGTAACTAATGTGAGGGGAGGAGGAGAGAAGAAGAGGGAGGGATACTGAGAAAATCTTCTCCAGTTTAGCTCCATAGTGGTGAGAGAGAGGGAAGATTGACATTCTCCCATCTGATTTGGTACTATGGTTTGGTATTTTGTACAATCTGATAAGGGAATTATAAAGCAGACTGATTTAAATTAGGCTATAATAAAATTTATATGGACAATGGTCCTTATCACTTAGACCGTTTTATTCGCAAATGAATAAACTCGGAATCTTTAGTTAAGTTGGAATAATTCTTACCCATTTATTCAGGCCTTGGTGGTGGTGACCATGAAGAATTTTATAGTACTAGTATTATTTCAAGTTAGCCAAGAAAATATTTAATTTTGAATATATAAAGGTAACGTACAATTTCAAACCCTAACACCTTAAAAACAAAATAGAGAGGATAACTAGAAGTATAGGTCATAGAGTAAAATATTTACTCATTAATACTACATTCAGTTCTAAAAGGTAAAATCCAGATTGTAGTTTGGCCCCAAAAAAAAATCTAGATTGTTGTGATTGCACTATTAACTAGGTCATTCCTAAAGGACCCGGAAGAGCATCTTCTTTGGTAATTCCAAGCGTCCAAATTCTGGATTATTTATTTACTTTTGGATATTTTGTGATGAAACTGTATATTTAATTATTTATCAGTTTCTTTTTGGAGTAAATTAAAATTGGTGAAAATATACTTATCTACAGTATATTTTATCTTTCCTTTCACTGGCTTAAAGGTCTGGACTCTGGAGCTCAGGGCACTAGACGCTGACACCCACAGTTTCTTTTTTTGGGCCATAGATAATTCAGTACGGTCAGCATAGCAAAAATGTAAACATTGGACTGGCCCATCTCTGTTCAATTCAAATCCAAAGTTCAATCTCAAACTAAAAATAAAATCAAACTAATTTAAAGACCTGGGAAAAAAAAAAAAAAAAAGAGACGTCGGCGATTCATGAAAACAAAATGGCGAATGGCACAACATCTGACTCCTGCGCTACAATTAACAACACGGCCAAATTTTTTACATCTACCATCTACTGTCCGTGTTTCTGTGATTTCATCGTTTCAATGATGCCCACAAATCCACAATACCTAGCGCTACGCCCTAACCCCCTCCGTTTACATCGCCTGCAACGACTCCGACCGCCACCCCACGTCATACGACTCCGGGTAATCCAGCAATCCGTCGAAGCTCACAATACCACCGCCTTTCTCGTTTTCTCCTCCTCCTAACCCTACTGGCTCGTACTTCTCTATTTCATTCTCAAACCCCAATAACTCCCCCACATCAACTCCGTCTGAGCCAACCTGGCTCACATCTTCGCTTTCCAGCTTCGTCTCCTCCGACGCCGTCGCCGACGGCGGAAGTCCCAGCTCGTCGTCGGAAGCCTCCAGGAGGTATCCAAGCTCCACGTGAAAGTCGCCGGATTCCGTTGTCGGGTGAGGAACGACCGAGTCCAGACCCGAAGCGAGTATCTCTTCCTCGAAGCTCTTGATGACCAAGTCGAGGCCCTGCATGGTGGTATCGCGCTCGGGTAAGTTGTCGGTGTCGTCAAAGATATTGAAAAGGTCGTTTTGGAAGTGAGTTGGCACGGACGAGTCTATGGCCAGGTCGTCCGAGTCAGAGCGGACGAGTTGGTTGGGTGGGGAGTTGACATCATCAGGGAGGGAGTCAACTCGGGCAATC
>JBAGKO010000003.1:17628412-17657867 GCA_037177275.1 Acacia concinna | reverse complement strand
GGAAGACCCAAAAAAAAAAAAAAGCACATGAGATCATGAATATCTGGGGTTACCATCATCCCTCACTATATGGGCAATATGGGAAAGAAAGCAAGGTTTAGTATTACGATGATGCATATCCAAGTACTGGATTCCTAACTCATTAACAGCAAAGTTTTATAAGGTACATGTAATGATGAACAAAAATAGTCTCCAAGTGCATTACACACATCTTAAACAAACTAGCCTTTCATTTCATCCTCCAACACCATCTTCATCTACTTGTTTCTTCAAAAGTATCATTCGTTCATTACCATTCATTACAAGAGCAGCTTAGTAGGAGTATCCCTTCACGAACATTCCCTTCTTGGCCTCTTCAGATTCACCTTCGCCGGTGTACTTGCCAAGCTGAGCAAGCGAGTTGGATTTGGCACGGAGCAGGAGAGCGTCTTGTGCCGCCTTCACTTTCTCTGGGCGGCCTCCCCATGTCTTCAAGCATGTGTTTTGGAGGGCTCTTGCGTATGAGAACGACACATGCCACGGGTTTGGAGATTGGTTCATTGCATTCAAGTTCAAGGTTGCTTCAACCTCAGATTGGCCTCCAGACAAGAACTGTTATAAGTTCAAGATCATGAAACAACTTAGTGTACACCACTTGGATCCATTAGGAGATAATTATCAACATTGAGAAGTCATAAATATGAGTTCACTCAAGTCTGTATTTGGGGCTTACCATAATTCCAGGCACAGCTGGGGGGATTCTCCTGTGAAGGAGCTTGAGGGTGTATGAAGCAACTTGGTCAGGAGTGGCCTTATCTTTGCTCTCAGCTCCAGGGGTAACCATGCTAGGTTTGAGCAGAATACCCTCAAACAGAACATTGTTCTCAGCGAGGTAGAAGAAAACCTCTGCCCAAACCTTTTGAGCTACTTCAAAAGTCCTTTCAATGCCGTGCTCACCATCAAGCAAGATCTCGGGCTCCACAATTGGGACCAAACCGTTGTCCTGAACAATTTAATGAATTCTCATCAGGAATGGTACAATACAAGTATCTTTTCTTTCGGAAGTCATCGAGAAAGAAGAGGGTCATTGAATAGCAGGATAGAAGAAATTCCAAAAACAGAGAAGAGCAGTTAGTCATAAGGACTTCAAGCAGACCATCTCTTTGCAACTCCAAGATAGCTACTACTTTAAGACAAACATAACATCAGCAGAAAACCCATACATGAAGAATCTATTTCCTCATAGAAGTACCCCTTTCAATTGTTGGTTGCTTCTATAATAATTTAAATGGTTTTCTCACCTGAGAAATGGCAGCATAGCGAGCCAGACCCCAGGCTGCTTCCTTCACGGCCAGGGCAGAGGGACCATTGGGGATGCTGACAACAGTACGCCTGAAATGTTGATTGAATAGCAATTGACAGTTATGATGGTTTGAAGTGAAGTAAAAATGAGAATGACATTCACATTTTTTTTGCTAAACATTAGGATTCAGGCTTAGGCTCTAACCATTTGGCAAAGCGGGCACCTTGCTGGTAGTATGCAGCTGAGCGAGAGGCAAGACCATCCAGACCTTGGCACCATGATTCGTCGTTGGAACCAGCCAAGGGAACCAAACCCTATTGTTCTCATTCATGCACAATTTATTAATATATTTACTTTGAACATCCCAGAGATTTTGCATTGACAGAAGCTACAGAGGCTGTATATGCTTCTACATACATGTTTGTATCTAAGAGGTGAACAATATATCAGATGTAGTCATTTCATTGTGTGAGCTATCATGTAGCATATGATTCCAAACAATTAATTTTGCTTGCAAACCTTTTTGAGTCTGAGATTTTTTGTCACCCGTCAAACTAAAAATATGCTCAAGTTAAAAAGCACATAACTACATGTTATTTTCAATAACTCTAGCATATAAGTTCTGTTTATGAGGCATGAAATTAGCTTCAGATCAGTTATACAAAATATTCTTACATGAGAGGCTGCCTAACATATATCAAACAATACTGAAATTAAACAAAAACGTCTACTGAAGTAAATCAAGAAAGGTATTTTGCATATATTTCAAAGGCTTAAAACAGTCAATCAAAGGGTGAAGCTTAATGCCATTAGGTATGGCAGCGTGGCTAAGAGTTAACAGAAATTCTCAAACTGAAACATCTGCTCTGTCATGTACCAAAAAGGGCTTCATCATTAAAGGGAAAGGCAGTTCGTTTTTGCAAACAGCTTACCTTGTCGACCTTGATACCAGGAACAATTTTTTGCTCAGCAAGAACATCAATTATCTTCTTGCCATCAACAGTGGATTGGTAGAGAGTTTCCTCAAAGAGAATGGCACCAGAGATGTACTGACCAAGACCGGGAGCTGACACGAGCAAGGTACGGTATGCCTGGCGGTTAGCCTCGGTGTTCTCTAGCCCAATGGAGGCCAAACGCTTCCCGCAGGTAGCATTTGACTCATCCATGGCCAAAATACCACGCCCTGGGGAGGCAACTGTTTTCTGTATACACACAAGCAAACAAAACACACAGAAGGAGGGAAAAGATCAGTGAAAAATTACATTGACAATGTGAAATCCATTATTTAATAGGTAAGTGATGATGATTGGAACTAATCCTCAGCCAGAAAGAACACTGAAAGGAGACAAGCCTTAGCGAAAGGTAACGTCAACCATGTGAAATTAATATGGGCAACATAAAAAATACAGAAAAGGGAGACTTGTGAGACTAAATATGGGCAATATGGAATTCATTGCATAGTATCCATTGCTTAGTGGGTAAACAAAGATAATTAAAACTAAGCTTCATCAGAGAACAAAGAGCGAGAGGCCAAACACAAAAAAAGAATAAAAAAAAATATCAAGGAAGAGTGCAAGATTTCCATTAGCCATGTGATAATAATTGATTCGTGGATTCATATGCTTAACTGGAATTGAGCCTCATCAAGAAAACTCGGAGAAAGAAGACAATAACAGCAAGTGAAACATTAATCAGCCACTTTAAGCTAATTTCTTAGTGGATATATATATAAGAATAGTTTAACTGAACTTCATCAAGTGAAAAAACATTCACAATGTGAAAATTCTTGCTTAGTGAGCATATAACGATAGTTGAAATTGTATCAATAAAGCACGAAGAAAGGAAAAACAATTCAATTGAACATTTTATCAACCATGTGAAGTCCATTGCTTAGTACCCATTTACGGATAGTTAGAACAGAACTTCATCAATGAACACGGGCACAAAAGGCTTAAGTTTTTGTGAGAATTGCTTGGTGGGTAAAATTCAGGAAAAACACAAAATCAACAAGTTGAAACGCATAATTGAACCAAAACTCTATCAGAATAGTACGTCTCAAACTGATAAGCAGAATTCGAAGAAGAAAACCAAGTTGTTTGTTTTATGAAGACTAGCGTACCGCGGTTTTGACAAGCTCATCTTGGTAAGCACCAGCTCTGACAGTGAGGGGCACAGAGGTGGTTGGATTGCATCTTACAGTAGAAACAGAAGATTGGCGAAGGGATTGTCCCTTAACCCACTCAGACTTGTCAAGAACAGGGGAAGACTTGAGCAGAGAAGCAGAAGCAGAAGCAGAGGCCATTGTTTGTTCTTCTTCTCTCTTCTCTTCTCTTCACTGTAATCTTATCTCTACCCCTCCACTGCTATGCGCTTCCTTGCCACATGAACTCGCTCCTCTCTTGTATTTATACTTCCCAAGTGATGTCTCATTTGAGGCTGCTGTGTGCTAACCTATCTTCCTCTGACATCTGGATGATAATTTCCCGCTGATTTGGCACCTCGAACCCTGCATACGTGGTTGAAATCGATGGTTTTATCCTCACCTCGCAAAACAGGCCTGAGAAAAATTTTCGGAAATTTAGGGGAAAATATGAGATATTTTGCTTCCTTGTTGCGTTACTGTTGCAGACAAATGGCTAGCATGCACGAGAATGAGTCCAAATTAGTGTCTTTTATGCGGAAAGTAAGTATGAGGTTATGAAATGCCTAACCCTGTTCTTGTCTTCTTCTCAGTGATTAATGGCTGTGGTTTAGTTTTAGGATTTGGTGGGATTGAGCCTCTTCTTAACGGTTTATAGCATGCCATCTCACAGCTCATCATGTGATTTTTCTAACGGAGGTCTTTCAAGTCTTTTTTTTTTTTTCCTTTTTTTTTATTCAATTTAATTCAGTGTTGTGAAAATAGTCTCTGGCTTACATGGTCGCTATAACTCAAAATGGTATGAGATGAGTAATGAGAAGACGTGTATATCACTTTTTTTTTATGAACATATTAGTGGCCTACACAAAGAAGCCCCCTTCAAAGTAGAATTTGAATGAAAGGTCAGCTTCAAGTGAAAAATACAGAACAAGAAGGTGCCAAATTGAAATTATTGAGTCCAAGTTTGCAAGTTGCTAGAAGCGAGGCTAGTTCATGAGCAAGTTCCTGAGGAATGTAATGAAAGAACCAGTGGTTTAAACATGTTTTCAGAACAGTTGGGTAAGACAGACTCCAAACCTACCCTTCCAAACACCTGACCTGACCTAACCGTTTACCAGAATCCTCTGGTTCCTCGGCCTTTTGTACATTGGACACTTGTGATGGGTGTAAACGTCACTGACATTTGACATGATAAGGGAATATGAGGATGATGAAGAGGTTAGTGATTGAATCTGATGATTCTAATAATATATCTGATAATAATCTCGCAAGAACTATTCCTTGAGACTTATTGTTGAAGGAATCAAAAGCATGTTCAAGAATCAAGAAGCTTTCCGATCCTTGATCCTACATGTTTACGTTATTTGCATGGCGATGTATAGTTGCTGGGCTAAACCTAAATGGTAATGTAGGCTGCCTAAGAGGTTACAGCATGTGTCATCTAAAAAACAAACATAATTTTTTTTTTTAAAAAAAAACTTTAGATGAGTTAGATTTGGAGGGTATGTCTCTAGGTTTAAAGATGCCTAAAGATTGCCTATAAACAATGTCCTTAGTCTTCAAATTGGAGGCAAGATTTAAATTTATAATGTTGTAGATTATGAGTCAACCCCTTATCAATTATATTAACATTTTGTCAGTAAAAAACAAATTTTAAATATGTGTAGTTGTCAATTTGAGTATGGGGATGATTATCTCGTAATTATAATGCAAATTAAGAGTATGTATGCATGCATGCATGGATGCATGATAATAATATGGAATTGGGATGTGACGCTTATATGAGGTGATTTAGGGTATGTGATTGTCCTAGAAGTTAAAATGCATTACTCATTGGATCTATTAAAAGGAAATTGAAGATCACTCAAGATCCATAGAAGGGATGAAAATTAATCCTAGGATGGGATAGCTGTTTGGAGTTCAGGGTTGGGACGTGTTGTTAGATTAAGGGTAGAGTGATAGTATGTAGAATATTGTTTTTTTTTTTTTTTTAGAAAATAGCAATAAGATCCTAAGAACAAAACATATTAATAAAAAAATTCTACAAATTTTGTCCCAACCAAGAAGTCCCAAGGGATTTTTGGGAAAATATGTTGAAAGGAGAAATTACTTGCCTAGCCTCATTAGTAATAATGCATATTTTGACAAGTCCATCAAGACATTTTAACAACTTATGAGACTGTGATGACAATCACATGTGCATGTTTTGCAAACTTATCATGCTGTTTTAACAACTTCATTTTCACAAAATGCATATTTTGATAAGTTTACCTGAACATTTTAACAACTTATAAGGCCGTTGTGACAATCACATATGCACATGTTGACAACTTATCATGCTGTTTTGACAACTTCATTTTCACACTTTGACAACTTGTAATGCATATTTTGACAAGTTCACATAGATATTTTAACAACTTTTAAAGCCGTGATAACAATCACATGTGCATGTTTTGACAATTTATTATGCTATTTTGACAACTTATAATGTATGTTTTAACAAGTCTACCTGAACATTTTAACAACTTATGAAGTCATGATGATAATCACATATGCACATTTTGACAAGTACACCAGACTTTTTTCCATAAGTTTATGACCATTTCTTCATGTTCAGAAAATGTATACAATAACAACTGTATGTGCAAGGTTTGACAATTATATCAACCAATTTTGACAACATATAAAGTACTTTATGATCATATAACTTGATAACATAAAATTTACAAATATTAATGGTCATATATTCATGTACGTATATGAGTTGGTCACATATTAATGTACATATCAAAGGTTACTGTGAATTTCACACAAATTTCATTACTTTCTTTCCTAATTATAGATTATATAATTCTTTGAAACTCCTCGTAACTTATGTCTTCCTTTATACATTTTGTTCTCACAAAACAACCAACATATCGACTTCCATCTTCTCTACTATTAATAAACTTTTCTCCCGCATGGAAAAACAAAATAAATTATTCCATGATGCACTAGCCATCGTTAATGACAATATGCAACATCCAATGTAATTAACAACTGTAACAACAATATTAACAACTACAACTTCTGGTTTTAACAACATATTTTTCAGATAATATCAGCAATTTAAGGTAAACATGCATTCATCACATTTATTCATTGTCACTTAATAAAACAATCTTCCCTCTATTATTATACAAAAAATAGAACACAAATTGTCACAATCCTACCTAAATATGTATTAATAAATGTGACATTCCCAATTTTATTCTTATTATTTAAGTATTATTAGAAAATGATTTATTAAGTAACTACAATAGGTTATATGCGTTATTTAAATTCTTGAAAACTTAAATTTGATACATATATATATATATATGAAATATAATTTAATTTTGAAGGTAGTACTCGTAATTATTAATATTAAGTTGAATTTTATGAAATTATCTTATGGTAAATGAAAATTTCCATGTTATTATTTAAATATAGAAAGAATTTAAAAAAGACTTGGTGGGATTAAATAAAAAGTATTTTGAATAATTTTCTATTAAAGAATAATGTCTGTGTATTATAAAAGTTTATTTAAATAAAATAAATTAATAGAATTTAATTATTTACACTTCTGAATTATCTTTGTAAATTTAAAGCTTGATGTGTATTAAAAGTTATTAGAATTTTATATATTATAAATAATAAATTAAATAATAATAATAATAATAATGGAGAAAAAGAAAGAAAGGGAAATAGAATTATATATAATTTAAAAAAAGGTGGGGCCCACAATCCCTTTTATATTAATGGGAAAATTGCATTTTAGTCTTGACTAACAGAATATACCACAATACGGTCCCGTGAAATTGCATATTTGTAAAAAAGTCCCGTGGGGACTTTTTTACAATTAATTTCCTTAATAAAACATATTTTCTCTCTCTCCCCTTTGACATGACGTTTGACGCGCGTTAGTCACATCAAACACACACACACACACACACACACACACACTCTCTCTCTCTCTCTCTCTTAAATTGTCAATGGCCTTATATAAATGTAAAGTCATTGACAACTCCATGTAAAGTTATTGACAACTCAATGTGAAGTCATTGACAACTCAATATAAAAGGGAAGATATTGACAACTCCATGTAAAGCCATTAACAACTCAATGTCAGGCCATTGACAACTCAATGTAAGGCTATTAACAACTCAATGTAAGGCCATTAACAACACAATGTAAGGCCATTGACAACTCAATATAAAGGGAAGACATTGACAACTCCATGTTAGAGTTGTCAATGACTTCACATTAAGTTGTCATTAACAACTTTATGTAAGGCTATTGACAACTTGAGAGAGAGAGAGAGTGTGTGTGTGTGTGTGATGCAACTGACGCACGTTAGACGTCATGTCAGAGAGAAGAGAGATAAAATATATTTTATTGAAGAAATTAATTGCAAAAAAGTCCCACAGGACTTTTTTGCAAATACGCAATTTCACATTACCGTTTTGTCGTATATTATGTTGGTCAGGACTAAAACGTAATTTTACCTATATTAATCCCTTCCCCTTCTCGTATTTATCTGGGCCTTCATCTTACATTCCCTCAATGCTCCAGTTGTCCATCAATGGAAGATTGAGATACTTCAAAGCTTCATTTCTTTTTTCTAAAATTGTCCCACTTTAACACTTATTTCCCAAATATTTTTCTACATATTGAGAGCTTTCAAAAAGTGTAAATCTTGTTAGAAACAAAACAAGTTTAAATATTGGAGCTTGAAGCAAGTATAAATTTTCAGTAAATGGGAATTATAAAGAGTCTTATTAGTTATTGAGCATGGGGCTTCACAAGAGGGTTGATACTTTTATTAGCTTTGGTAAGAGGTAATCACTTTCTAATTTACCTTGTATATTTGTTGAGGTGATTATAAATATATGTTAGTATTAAAATTGCTATAAATATATGTTATATTATTTTCTACATACAAAATGTATAATGACAGTATAAATTATATTTCTAGCAAACTTGTTAATTAAGTGGTGTAACATCCTAAATTTTCTTTTAGGATCTAAGTAAAATTAAGGGACAATTATTTGTGACGAAAGGATTGGTTCAAAATAAAATGTATAAAAGTAAAGAAGATATGAAATAACAATAATACTATTGAAAACAAAAGAAAAAAAATAAAGGAAAATATTTTATATGGAGATATATATAACTAGACTTGTAAAAAAAATGGGATTATTAAAAGATAAGAAAAGATAAATATATATATATAGTATCGTTGCTCGTTTGGTTTAAAACTCACATTAAAAAAAAAACACGAGGGCACATGGACGTGGGTATATACACACACCTTATCATTCAGTTATTGGATTGAGAATTAAAATTAACGCTGCAAACAGTAGCATCGCTAGAGCCAGTGTTGCAGTTCGGTATATTTAGGGTAGGATTCTACTTTAAGGATCAATAAGGTACTCAAAATCACTTCTTCTCATAATACTTTATTCATGAAAGTTATTCTACGTATTTTTTTCTTTCTAAACATAGTAATTTTATATAGATTAGAGAATATTTTGGGGTTAGGAATTTTAATACGTTGAGTTTTGTCAATAAATGTCTATAATATTGTAGAGGAATGCTAATGATTAGTTTTAATTAGTTTAGTTTTTCTAGTTGGTTTTTGTAAGATTTTATCTTAATTTTTGTATAAAAACAAATCCAAAATTATTTCATACGAGATATTTTTACCTATTAATTTTAGGTCAAATAGTTTACTTGAGTTATTGAGACTATTTGTGAAGTTTTAATTTGTTTAAATTGCGGTATAAAGTGAAGATTTGTAATTTAACAATTTTATACTTGAAGTCATAAATCTTAAATTAGGAATTTATTCCAATTGAATGAAATTGATTATATTTAATATCTTAAATAAATTGTTTGGGTTAGGGAAAACCTATGAATGGATGTTAAAATGTTTAATTGGGTTTTTTAGCGTGAAAGTATAATTTTTAATTAATTATTTATTGAATTAAGTTAATTAGGTTGGTTGTTTTAATAACTCAAAGAGTTATTAATGTGTAGTAATTGATTCAATTAATTAATTGTTTTAATTGATTGTGATAGATTGATTTATAACTTGTGGTTGACCTTGGAGTTTCTTGTGGCAATTTTGCTTTGGCGAGAGGTGTGAAATTATTGTATAAAATAGGAAATAAAGTTGTGGGCTTACAGGTGTACACTGATAACATTTGGCCTATTGTGTTTAATAGGGCATGACACCTGTATTGGAAGAACCCATGGTCCAGTCTTGTGCTCTGTGAATTTTGTTCGGTCCACATCACTTGATCTATGAGCTTGTTGAATTGAACTACCATTCACTGGGGTGAGTACTAGCTCATGAGTTCAGTCAAAGGAAATAAAGTGAGAGGCAATAAGGGAGGTTAGAGAGTGAATTGTTAAATAATGATAATTGTGCACCCATGTGATAAATATGAAAATGAGATTATGATATTGTCAATTGATATACTTGTTATCATGTAATGTTTTTAATAATATTATGTATTTATAAATGTTCCCACTTGACATCTTATAGGCACTTGCTAGTATGCCTAATGAGATGGTTTATTGGCTATTGAGACATTGTCTCACCTCATCGTTTTAACAATTTTTCAGGTGATAGTTCACGTGAAAGTCCGTCAGGGAAGTCTTCGGAATCCTAAGCTACTTCTGCTAAGAGTAGTGCTTCCATCCTTTTAGTTATGCTTGATTATTGTATATTGTTACATTATGGCTCATTTTGCATACTTTGATTTATTATGAGGATTTGATGCATGAACTATATACTTTTAAATTTATCAGTGATTGGTTAACTCTTGATGATTTGGGGTGGCCTAGAGGCCCCTATGGTTGTGTCCTGAACTTATGGATCCACACTTAATTTGATATAGATATTTTGGCATGAAATGGTGAATTGTTGAGTTAAAGTGTTAAACTTGAGAACGAACGTCCATTAAGGGCTTAGAGAAGTCTAAAGGCTAATTACGTGTATGATTTCTATTAATGGGTTTTAATCTTTTAACTATGATGGTTCATTCAAAAATTTAGTTTTAAACTTTTCTATCATGATTAACGCACCTAAATCATTTATTATATTTTATTAATCATGATGGTGGTTTAATGGTGATTTGATAAAATGTTTGGTTAATTATGGTTATATGGAAAGGCTCTTTACAAGTGGGCTTGAATGATTTATGCAAATATTGATAATGTATGATATTGAGTACTGATTATGCGAAGAACTTGATAATATTGAATGTTGTGATGTTGAACTGTTGAGTTGCATATTGAATTGTGCTGTGGATTGTTTTTTTGGAGTTGTGATTGTGAGAGATTTGATACTATTATATCATGTGGTATAGCCACCACTTGGCACCCAATGGCTAGCTTTTACATTCTCAAGGCCCTTGATATCACCCTACCTTGATTAGGTTAAGGGTCAGCTCAAGGGATATGTACCCCCTTTCTATGTTTAAAAGAAAGGATACCTATGGTCTGATGTGAGTTATGTAGCTTTTACCCAGCTACACCTTAATATCAGAGAGCTTGGAGTAGTATTGTCAAATAGATTAATCCTGTCATGTTTTGTAGCCCATGAGTTTTTCAGCGGTTATAAGAAGGCTATAAGGGTAGTTGTGAGAGCCATACGCTTGTCAACGAATATAAGGGTAGTTGAGGGAGTTGCATGCATAATTATTCTTTGAATTTGCTATTGTACATGGAAAAAAATATTTATGCTCTATGTTTTATTTATTACTTAGCCCACTTAACTATCTTGTAATCATTTCTTATATACTTGTTAAAGTGGAATGGTGCTTACTGGATCCATGTGACTCACCTCGTTGTTGATTATTATTTTTCAGGCAATGTTCCTATTGGGATAGTTCAGGGAAGACATTTGGAGGTTTAGGTTTGCATTGTGCAATTGTAAACCTGCTCTTTTGGTAATTATGTATTGACTTTATATATTATCACCTAGGGTTCATTCATACTCTGATATAACTTAAGAATTTATTTTAAGATGTGTATGACTAGGGAGACCTTTGTAATGATTTTCTTCTTTTACTACCATAGTAGTAGTTAATGTTTTTCTAACGAGTTGTTTTAGTGGCAATATATAACTGTCACACATATCCTTCCCTTTGTTATTGTTTAGCTAAATATATTATTACTTTTTAACTTTTGGTAGATTACATTCTTAGAGGGATGAATTGAAGTAAAACTATCAACTTAACACAATATTAGTAGGTTTATGCCTCAAAATGAAATTTTAGGTCACTTAAAGAAGATTATGTTAAACTTCAATGAGAAAATTGAATCAATAGAAGTGGAAATGAACAAAATGGGAGGTCAAGAAAGCAATAAAGAAGAATTATGTAACAAAAGTTATTGTTTTGTGGCGAATAAAAAAAACTTTTTATATAAATATATTTACACTTGTATGAAGATTATAGTGTTCTTCTTGGCTTTAGAGTTGGAATTAGAATGTGGTGCATAACTATTGGATAAGAAATTGTCACTAATAAAGGTAAAAGTGATTGTGAATAAGAATTCCTAATATCTAGTGTAAACACCCATTTGTCCGGGCTCTACTCAAGAAATACAAAAATAAATCACCCAATTAATGATGATCAATGCCTAGAATGGTAATCGTCTTAAAAAGGAAACAAAAAAAATATATACATATATATATATATATATTAACATAAAAAGAGGAAATCTGTCAATTAATGATGATTGATTGGTAGTCGTCTTATATGGGAAATACAAAAAATTAAAAAATCTCTTAATTAATGATGATTGATTGATAGTCGTCTTAAAAAGGAATACAAATAAAAAAATAAAAAAGAAGAAAAAGAAAATATGCCATTTAATGATGATTGATTGGTAATCTTAGGGAAAAAAAAGAGAGAGAAAGTCTTTCATCCCTTTAATGATGATTGATTTGCAATCATCATTAAATAAAAAATAAGGTGAGCATTTATGAGAGAAAAACCTAATATGAGGCTATAAATAGAGGAGGTGGTGGATCAAAAGAGGATGGGGAGTAAAAAGACAAGAAATTGAGAAGAGAAAAGAGAAAGAATTTGAGAAACAAAGGTGGGCAAGACACAAAAATTGAGAGAGTCACTTAAAGAAAAGGAGTGAGTCATAGTTCCTTTGCTTGGCCTTTATTACGAAATCTTTGAGGATTTCTTGCGCTTATAAGTACCTCCATTGGAGATGTAGGCATGCACAAGGGTCTTCTTTCTTTTTCATTATTCTCTTGCGTCTTATTATGCATCTATTGATGAGTTCCAATGAGTTCCAATAAAAGATGCTCTTGTAGTTGAAAGCTTACTATTGTCTTCTATTTATTCAATCCTCAATATGATGTCTAATCTATAAATGTTATATCATCATCTCTATATGCCCTTTTGTTTCTCAACCCAAACAAGTTTGTTTGGAGGGACCTCCTAATTGTTGATTAATGATGGTGTGCTTGTAATCTAACAAAAGTTGGGTTTGCATTTGATATTTTGTCCTAGACTATATGTAAACATCAAGCGGCATGTGCTTTCCCATAAGTTTTAAAGGTGTGTACTTTACCATGTCTTCAAGTTGGTGGACCTGATGCCATAAATAAGAACTTCAATAACATGTTTTTCTTAATAAAATTGAAAAAGTCTCTTATTAGAAAATCATTTGAAAATCTTTTTATTCTATTCAAAAAGAGACTTTTTTTAAATTTTATGAAGAAAAACATGTTATTGAAGTTCTTATTTATGGCATCAAGTCCACCAACTCAAAGTCATGATAAAATAGATACCTTTGAAACTTCTGGTAAAGCACATGCCGCTGGATGTTTACGTATATTGCCCAGGAGAAAATATCAAATGGAAACCCAACTTTTGTTAGACATCACGTTGAGGATTGAACAAATAGAAGATAATAGTAAGCTTTCAACAACAAGAGCATCTCTTATTGGAACTCATTAATAGATGCCTAATAAGACTCAAGAAAAGAATGGGGGGAAAAAAAAAGACCCTTGCCTATATACAAGATGCCCATGCCTCCATCTCCAATGGAGATACTCATAGGCACAAGGAATCCTCAAAGATTTTGTAATTGTAATAGAGGCCAAGTAAAGTAATTATGGCTTACTCCCTTTCTTTAATTGACTCTCAATTTTTGTGATTTTCCACCTTTGTTTCTCAAATTCTTTCTCTTTTCTCTTTTCAATTTCTTACTCCCCAAAATTCACCACCTCCTCTATTTATAGCCTCAAATTAGGTTTTTCCTTTATAAATACTCACCTCATTTTTTATTTAATGATGATTGCAAATCAATCATCATTAAAGGGATGGAAGACTTTTTCTTTTTTCTTTTTCCTAATATGACTATCAATCAATCATCATTAATTGGCATATTTTCTTTTTATTTTATTTTTTAGTTTTTTATTTTTATTTTTATTTCCCTTTTAAGATGACTACCAATCAATCATCATTAATTAGGAGATTTTTTTAATTTTTTTCTTGTTTCCCATCTAAGATGACTACCAATCATTCACTATTAATTGGCATATTTTCTCTTTTTTATTTTATTATATATATATTATTTCTGTTCTTTTTTTAAGATAATTACCAATCTAGGCATTGATCATTATTAATTAGGGTGATTTATTTTTGTATTTTTTGAGTGGGGCCCGGACAAAATGGGATGTTCATAGTTACCCCTCTTTACTTGTTTTGTAGGTGAGAGAAGTGAGCTTCTCGTCTATGAAGCAAGTAAAGATAAGAACATGCATTTTTTCCGACCAAAAGAATAGGTACCCTTGTGATAGCAATGAGGATTTGGACAAAATATAGTGTCTATGAGCTGTAGCGCTTGAAATATCGAAAACAAATGGAGTCACAACCAAAATTTTTAGAAAAGGGTAATTTTGGAAACATCTCAAAAATCACAAAACAGTTTACAAAAACCAATTAGGGCTTTGGAGTCGATTACTCGTGGGGAAGGTGTTAGGCACCCCACAACACCCTTCATTACCCTAAGTCAATTTTTAAAAATAATTATGGCCTTTTTTTTAATTACCTTTTTTTTGTCTTTTCAATATTCATTTTTTTTATTTTAGTCTTTGTTGTCTTTTTTTCTTTCCTCTCTCTTTTAATCTACTTAGTAGATGAGGGTTGGTTAGGTTTTAGGCCCATAGGTTGGTAGGCTCTCTTCTCTCTTTTAATTTTAATCTACTTAGCCCACTTAACTATCTTGTAATCGTTCATTGCATACTTGTTAAAGTGGAATGGTGGTTATTGGTTCCATGTAACTCACTCCATTGTTGAGTATTATTTTTCAGGCAATGTTCCTAATGGGATACGTTCAGGGAAGACATTTGGAGGTTTATGTGTGCATTGTGCAATTGTAAACCTTCTCTTTTGGTAATTATGTGTTAACTTTATATATTGCCACCTAGGGTTCATTCATACTCTGATATAACTTGAGAATTTATTTTACGATGTGCATGACTAGTTTATTTTCTTTACTAAGTTGGAGTGTAAGTCAAGGAGGCCTAAATTCATGAGTTATAAATTATGAATTTTAATTGTGGACTCACTTTTGTGAAGATTTTTATAAAGTTATGGTTTTATATGTAAATGGAATTTACTTTAGAAAATTTTTGAAGTGTGGTTAATGAGATTATAGTTGTGAGAAATGATATAAAGCCTGTTGGTAAATTGTGTTATCGGATTTCGAGTACCCAATGCCTAATTATCATGCTATTGACTTATATGTGATTTTAAAGTAATATGTTTATACTTTTTAACAATAGTAGACTAAAGTCTTTCTTTTTCGATCATTGTTATTCATAAAGTGTTTTGGTCAAACTTTTTCTACTAGGGCAAACCTTTGTAATGATTTTCTTCTTTTACTACCATAGTAGTAGTTAATGTTTTAACAAGTTGTTTAAAATAATTAATTATATGGTGATTAAGGAGATTCTTACAACAATTGTAACAGCCTTATTAGCAACTTCAAATGTTGGTTTTAACAACACGCTTTTTTCCTCATATGAGCAATTTAAGGTAAACATATATTCATCACATTCATTCATTATCACTTAACAAGATAGCCTTCCCTCTGTTACCATACAAAGAATAGAGCACAAATTGTCACCACCGTACCAAAATATGTATTAACAACTCTAACAACCTTATTAACTGTTAGTTTTAATAACATGTTTTCCCCTCATATTAGCAATTTAAAGTTAATATATTTTCATCACATTCATTCCTTCCCACAAGACCGAAATGGCACATCATATGAGGGTCTTTGTCTTGATAAACTAGCCAAATCCTATAAAAATAAAGGTTGAATGAATCCCACAAAAATACAACCCATAACAAATTTGGAGGAGTGGGCTGCAATGTGTGTTCCGTCTGCACCTTCTTCTTTGTGATTATTTGTTCTTCACTACCATCCTAGGTGATGAGTGCATAATGACAAAATGAAGGAGTAGAGATGGAGTAAAGATGGAAGAGATGATGTTCCTACACAATTTGCTACCATCGTCGGTGCTTGGTACACAGTGCCATTAGCTGTCGTAATGGGTACAAAGTTGACAGTGACAATGGAGCAAAAGAGAAGGCATCAAAAGGGAAGATAAGGTCTTCCTTCGCAATTAACTGCCATCATCGATGCTGAGTACACAATCTGATTAGTTGCCTTTGTGGGTGTGGGTGCACAGTAACGAAATGAAGTAGCAAATATGGCATCAAGAGGGAAGAGTGTGTCTTTGATTAGAGAGGTAAAATCTGATATATATATATATATATATATATCTATCTTTTTATCTCATTTACTCATGGGGTAGGGAGATAATTTTTCTTGTGGACATATTATTTCAAAAGTCCCTTAGGACTTCTTAGTTATGGACAAAATTGGTGACATTTTTTTGTTAATATGTTTAGTACTTGAGACCTTATTATCATTTTCCTTTTTTTTTTCTTTTTTTTTTTTTGTTAGGGTTTGTGTTACTTCCGGAAAGAGCTTAGGCCTTGTCAATGTGTGAAGGAAGGATAAGACCTAGTTGTTGCCTTATTTTGTCAGAAAAAAACAAAAAAGAATTATGCAATCAATCATACATATGTGATGTGGCCCTATGTGCTTTTATTACGTGCATTTGTATCTCAAAAAGGAAGCCCATGTTCACTACCTTGTCACATTAGCCCATCAAAATATGGGCCTTCGTCATTTTAGATTCCATTTTTTCTCTACAAAAATTATAATCACACCATCCTAATTTATAGGTGTATTCGCTAAGAAACTGTCTATGCTTAAATTCAGATTATGAGCATTGAGTAGTGTACTTGCACTATTAAACTTGGACCGTCCTCTTAATTGGCAGTGGGTCAACAATGAGAAGATCAGATTAGAGTCAAAAAAAACTAGCCTAGTGAGCTTTTAAAGTTATCAATATAAAATTGTGAAAACAATTGAAAAAAAAATCAATTCAGACTATAAAAAATTGATGACCAGTAGCCACGTCACTGATTTCTGAGTCGAACTAGTCAGTCTAGGTTTAGCAATCCTGATGTGCTCTCTTCGATAGTCACCTCAAAAATCTCACTAACGTGAACAAAATGAGGTCAACTACTTAATTCATTAACTTTATTTGAAAATAAGACATTTCTTCAACTCTGCTGATATTTAAAAATATAGAAAAGCATTGTATTAGACTTCCAAGCTTCTCCTTAGAAAACATATTTCTCCGGTCTTAAATATAAGACCTCGTTGTAGATATAGAACACTGTCTTATATTTAGAACCAGAGGGAGTACTAAAGAAAAAAAATTTTAAGAAAAAAAAAATCATTGACAACACATAAAGTGATTAATATTATGGATTGTTGGGATAGTGGCACTATTCACCATCATTGCCTTGAATAGTTGGATCAAGAATGAACCGGTCACTATATGAATTTAGGTTCAACCGGGTCGAAGAAGTGATTGAACATGTCATATTAAAGTATTAAAATTTAATTAACAATAATAATATAATACTATTTATCAAGGTGGAGGTATAATTGCCCCACTTTAAAAACTTCCAGGGCAAAATTGCCCTTAGAACAATACTTCCAGGACAATTTTGCCCTTTTGCCCTAAAAAAATTATATAAGTATAATTTATAATAATACAATAAGTAACAATATATTGATATATTTTTAAAATTTTATAAATATATATTCTTTTTTTTTTAAGTGATTCAACCAGCCAGTTTTTTCGATCCACCTGTTGGACTCCTCCCCTACTCTCACTTCATTCTGAATGGGATCCGGTCCATACATTGGTTTCACCGAAATACAGAAAAGAAGAGGTTGTGGCTGAGAAAGGAGCAATTAATGAAGGCTCCCTTAAATTTAATGAACGCAACAAAAAAAGTTTCTAAATTTCCATCTGAGTAAATCCGTGTCATAGTTTAGGGTAGGTCATACTCGTAGGTGACCCTAAACATAGCCGTAGAGGCCACCCAAAAGGGTGACCATTTAAGACACACAACCCCTACACCCACATACCTAACTTCAACTACCCTATTCCTTGTAGTACAACGGTGCTGCTTGCTGCTCATGAAACCCATTACTCCTTTTGGTTCCTATAGTACCCTATATCCCTTATTCTAAATTTTAAATAATTCATTCAATTTCTTAATTCCATGAATTGGTTAAAGCTAAGTGATTGTATTGTAGATCGGAAGTAGTATTATTTTTTAAAAAAATTCTATTTAAATACTACATAAATTTACAAAATCTAAAAAGGTCTGTTAACATTTCAAAAAGACATGGATTAAATTTGATTTTTTAAATTGTTAGATGTGAACAGTAGCATGATTTCGCTATAAGAGTAATGAGATTATCAATAAGAGTAATGGATTTCGCTATAATGTTCTGATATATGTTTTTCTCTCTCCCTCTATCACTATTCATTCGTTACTATTCATATGACATTGACACTAACTGACACATAGTGATAGAGGAGAGAGGAATGTGCCCGTGACAGAAAAGAGAGGAGATTTTTGTTATAAGAGTGATGAGATTACCCATAAGAGCAATGTAATTCGCTATTTTCTGTATCACTTTTCACTTCAGAAAAATAAAAAAACCCAATTTGATCCATGATACCTTGATGTCTTTTTGAAATGTTAACAGACATTTTTGAGTTTTGCAAATTTATGTGATATTTAAGTGTCATTCTACCTTATTTTTTTCGACTCGATTTAAATTTTCATTTTATCCTTAAATATATGTCTTATATTTTCAAATTTTAGTATGTTACTAATTTTTGCTTGTTTTTAATAATGTCTCTTTAAGATGGACCACATACATTAAAGAAGGCAGTTTTTTTTGCCTTCCATTAAATAATGTAGTTAAAATTAGCAATAGTATGACACTAAGGTTATGTTTTGATGGAGGGAAATTAGAAAAAAATGAATATTAAATTTTAAAACTTCTATAAATAATAAAAAAATTATCATTTTAGGAGTTTTCTCCATTAATTTTCTCTCCATCTGAACATAAGGTAAATGAAGAGTAAAACAGGGAAAAATTAATTCTTATTATATAGTGAGTATATAGAATTTGCTTTCTTCTTTGATTTACATATAAATAAACTTTTTACTAGTGGAACAAGTTAATAGGCATAGTGGTTAATCATATTCATAGGGTGTGGTTGTTGCAAAACAGATATGGACTCAGCTACTCTCCTTCATTTTTTGGTGGTTGCCAGTTCAGTTATATATATAATCTTTCTCCAACCACTACCAATTTATGGTTGAAGCCTACTTACGCCTGTCTCCTCTTGTGTGCTCTTCTTTTCCTTTTTATTATTTGTTTTATATATGATTTTATTTCCTCCTCCTCAATCATAATTCATACTCCCTCCAATCCTATTTATAAGATCCATTTGACTTTTTTAGAGAATCCTAGAAAAATTCTAAAAAAGCTAATTACATTACTTAATCATATCATATATCATATTTTATTATATTATATGTTAGTTCATAAGTCAAACAACATAATTTGAAGAAAAACGATAAATTTTAATGTCTTAAAGTAATGTAATTAGCTTTTTTAGGATTCTCCAAAAAAATCAACTAGGTTTTATAAATAGGAACGGAGGTAGTACTTCATAGTAACTGACATTGTTGAAGATCAATTGTGATGTAATTTATGATTTTTTTTATTATTTATAATTAATTTTCAAATTTGCTGGGGACCAGAATCCTCACAATACATGGCCGAATTTCGCTGACTTTAGATTAGTTTCCTTTAGGTCCTCGTGCCATTTGCTCCACAAAATAATAGTTTATGTAAGCCAGGACTTCTTTATTAATCTTTATATTTCTGTGTGGTTGTTGTAACTCAATGGAAAATTAGTACTCCATTCTTAAATGCAACACTCTATTCGGTACTAATTATAATATCAAGTTAAAAATTTGATTTACTCTTATATATAAAACTCAAATCCATTTTGTTTTTCATATTTAACTACTTTTTTCAAACTACTCCTTTTAATACTCCTTTAATTATAATTAGACACCACATGAATTGTTAGATTTGTAATTTTCTTTACCTATAATTTCTCTTAACTAATTTAATTAATATCTTTAATCTTTTCAAAAAAGTTAACTGTGTTTTATATTTAAAACCAGAAGGAGTATATACTAGTAACCTTTCCAATTCCTACACTCTTCTTATAATGCATAATTCAGAATTTAATGTTATCTTTTAGGTCTTTCCAAAAAAAAAAATCCTTATTTGATGATTTTTCAATCCCTATAATTAGTTTTATTATTAGAAATGAGTGTTCAAGTAGAGGTAACTTTATTATCATAAAAAAAAATTATTCCTACATAAATAAACTCCTTAATCTACATAACTTTAAGAATAATATATATTGCCAAAATAATAATAACATTATTATATTTAGGGAAAGGGGGAGCATATTTTATTAGTTGTTAGTTGTTACATATTATGAATGACGGCAAGAGATTATTCAACTAGTGGGTGTCGTGGGAAAGGGGAAACTTAGTTAAAAATATTTGCTTGGAAATCTTATTAATCATTAAAACATGATATTTTTCATACAAAAAACATATCAGTATTTTGAATAATTTCGTACATAAATGAATACTAGAATTCGAGTTTTTTTTTTTAAAGAAATTGTTGAGTGTGTCAGTTATTTTGCATTGGCATAGGCACTTAGGTTAGGATGATGACAAATGTTGCTGGAAATGATTAAAGAGTGACGCCATTTTCAAAGAAGCTAGTGCGTTGCGAGCTAGTGAGTGCCCATTTCAACATCATTCATGACTCACAACTCACAATATTATTTTCCCCATTCTTTTCTTTTGTCTTGTTTGGTTATTTTCAATCCTCCACTTGAATGGGACGTCTGAGTCATTAAATCCAACTTAAATATTTGATAGAGGGTAGTATATTAATTATTAATATTTTATACACGAGCCCTCTATGAAATATATTCACTAACATACTGTTTTTTTCCTTTTGATTTTGAAGTGATTTTGCATTAAATGATATCAATAATTATAAACTGCCATCCAAAATAGCAAGAGTATCCTTTAAAATATTTTACATTTTTAATATATTTATTGTAATTAATCAATTTTAATCATGCACTGTTTTATCTGCAAAGTTAAGTTCCAAGTGAGTTATGAAAAATATATCGTTATATTCATGTATTTTTATACATTGAAAAAATAAGTGCACGTTAAAATCCTATGATGACTTGCTATCGTATATATAGTGTGTGCGATAATACTTTTTAGTATGTTGGATTTATTATCATTAAAATCTCTCTATATCATATTAAAACAAATAAATGCTTGCAAATACTATATTCATAATATAATATAATAAATGAACATCATTAAAGCATGATATGCAGAATAATACGATAACAAACAATTAGCGTCCTATTTAAAAAATTATTCAAACAGTTATAATGGTGGGCCCTTCTTCTTCTTCTTCTTCTTCTTTAAAGCATAAAGACAACAACTGAACATAGGATTCCGATTAGATCAGATGGCACCCAACCTCTCACGGGTTTAACTTAAGATTAACGTTCCCAATGGCATATGATCAAATCATTATGTCTCGTTTTAATTCTTCATTTTAAAGTTAAGCAGGATGAAAAGTTCTAATTAATTTAATATATATATATTGATATTATTAATCAAAACAAGTACTAAGTTTTCATTTTACAATTAAGCAGGATGAAAGGTTCTAATTTAATATATATATATTGATATTATTAATCAATACAAGTACTAATTAATTATTTATTATGGAGGACAGAAGCTAATGATCCAACGCCACCGATCGTAATGTCACAATCCTTTCACTATTTTTGATGTTTCAACTATAATTCATTAGTCAGCTCAGCTCCGTAATTGGATCACATAGAAATAGCTTCGGGTCCCAGAATAAAAGAAACCTTAATTGTTATGTGGCCATTAACCTCAGCTTGGTTTGTGGTTGGACATGGACAGAGTAGGCCTGGCCCAGCATATTTAGGCCCATTCATTCATCGATTCTTGTTTTGGTCCAACATTCAGTTGGGTTAAGCATTGTTTAGTTCAGGGTCCACAGTTAATTTAAAGCACCCACTTGCTATTAATTCAGTTGATAAATACATGACTCATAAACTATAAGATTACGGGTTTGAATTCCATTATTGATATGAGAATATTGTTAGTGGGCGACCGATCAATTAACACCTCTTTAAGTGCTTTTTGATCTTAGATGTGTGTCTTGGTATGAGAAAGTGTTTGAGATTTAACCCATGTAAACTTTTTTCAATATATACCAAAAAATTAAGAGAGAAGTTAGATACCTAAAAAATAGAAATAATGACTCTAGATAATTTTTTCCTAAGAACATGAATTACAAATATCAGTTCAAACAACTGAAAATTTATGAGTTTTGACTGAGAATAAAGTGTTTAAGTTTGAAATATAACTCTTAATTTGCAACTGCTTGAATTGATATTTTCGCAACTCATTTGTCAAAATAATTTTGAATACCTTGCTGTTATTAGTTCAAACTTTGAGACTTGAAATGTCATCGTCCTTAATTGATTTTTTTTTTTTTTGGTTTCAGAAGTTTTTGTGTGATTTTGTTGACAAAAGGAGGGGTTGGAACTGAATGAACCCTCAATGAGAGAGAGAGAGAGAGAGAGGCTTTGATGCTTCACAACTCAAGAAAACACATAGGAATCAGACAGCTTTTGTATTATAGTGTTGATGTAGTCCTATAATATAATCTGTGAGTGAATTGCTTCTGCAGTCTGCACAAACAGAAGCTGTACTCCTTGTGCCCTTATTTTGTATCTTTGTGGCTTTTTCTGAGTTCTTCTTCATGGTGGTGGGGACACCAACATTATTATTAGTACTACTCTTTCCTCAAATCTTCTACACATTGTCCCCTAATCTGGCCTCTCACTAAGGTTGTCCTCTTTCCACACTATCCACTACTCTCATCTCATCTGATTGCCATCCATCTCATTTCAAACCTTTTTCTTTTTCTTTTTCATTTTCAACCTTTGTTTGAGCTGTTGCTTATCTATTTCAAAGGGAGGGGGAAAAAAAATTAGAGGGCAGATACTAATTGTATGGGGTTATAAGTACCACCACTTTTCACTTACATGAAAGGTTCTATGCCACTATTTAAAAAAAAAGGTAAATAATTCAAAATCTCTTTTCTTTGGCAAATTTATTTAAACTTACATTCATAGCATTTCGTAAGTCTCAATTATTGAACTGTACAAAATTGTCAATCATTTCATATTTTATCCCTTTCAAGTGAATAAAAACCATCACTTTATTAAGATAAGTGTAATTTTATAGATTTTTTTGGCAAGCTTTTGGTAAGCTTGAATTCACTAACTCCCTGTCCACCGTAGGGTAATTTTTTTTTTTTTAGAATTTGAAAAATGCCTTTAAAGTATCAGTTGCTAGATTTATCTTAAATTAGATGAAAGAATACTTAAATAAAAATTAATCGTATTGGATATCAATTAATTATATAAAAATAAGAGCATTTTCTTTAGGGATGCTTACAAATTACTCACCTCAGAATCTTTACAGAGAAAGTGATGAGACCCAAAATTCTTCCTTTCTGGAATATTAGTACTCACCAATTGGATTAGTACTTGTTAATTCTTCAAGCACTCATTTATTACACAAACACTCTTTCCCCCAAAACTTAAAGCCGAGAATGCTTATGACGTTGAGAATGTGGTATTAGAAGCTTAACCCCATGCTTAGATGGGGAGAAAATTAAAGAAAGTAAGAAAATTAAAGGAGAAAACTTCTAAAAATGACAAATTTTTTTACTATTTATGGAAGTTTTTAAACTTAGTATTCATTTTTTCCTCTTTTCTCTCTATCCAAACACACCTTAATGGAGAGTAAAGTGGGGAGAAAGGGAGATAAAATGAATATTGGGTTTAAAAATTTCAATAAATGGTAAAAAAAATTACTATTTTTAAAAGTTTTCTCCCTTAATTTTCTTCCCTCCCTAATTTTCTCTTCATCCAAATACTCCTGAAAGTTAAAGTACCCTCCTAAAGAATTAAACATATATCACAATTGCCTCACCCCTTCCATGTGCCTTCTGCAGTTTCTTCTGCCCCTCAATTTCCCCCTTTCCCTCTTTTCATTTATCACCTAGTTAACCTTTTTCTATTTTGAAATGCATAATTTTAATTTAATCAAACCATTCTTCTTATAAATACCCAATAATGCCAATTTTCTTAATATTTTCCCCCCAAATAATCAAACTTATCCAAGGGCATATTCTCCCCCATCAGTCATTTGCATTTGAAATTCTATTCACATGTATCCAAGGGTAACCAAATTTTAAATTTAAATTAATTGACTGATTATTAAGATTGGTGTGTGTGTGTGTCTATATATGTATATTATATTGGAGACGTGTTAAGAATGAAAGTTAAACAGGGGATTAAATGGGAGGAAAAGAGGGGAAAAGCATGAAAAGATGAATCATCAAAGAGATAAATAGACGAGGGGAGGCTTTTTTAAAAGGTTGTCTGATCAAGGAGAATGGATTTGAATCTAAGAATTTGCTTTTTAACTAAACAATTATTTAAAATTTTTAATTAATTTTATGGAAAATGAAAACAAAGGCAGTAATTATTTTGTTTGCTTTTTACAAATTCCCAAGCATGTACTTTGAATATATCCTTATCGTGTTTTTAACTGGATCCAATTTCAAGCTTTCCCTTCATCATGCTTATCCTTTACCTTTTCATTTAATTAAATATTCTTTGCATTACAAAAATCATACTTTGAATCTAATGCGAGTACAGCAAGCCCTATTTTCAAACTCAATCAGCCTCTTTCTCTATTTTTTTTATTTCATTAATAAATAATCAGATCCCCAAATATTCCCTAATCCATTTTTCTTTTAAGAATCCGATGCAAAAATTGAAATTTTCCTTTAAAAATTAAAAGTGGGGTCCAATGCCACCCTTGATTTGCCCCTACCACACTAAAATTTTCAAACCCTGGGACACACTTTTCTGGTGTTAACATAAATATGCATGACAAAAGTTATTCTTTTCATATGCAAAATTTCAACCAAAAAAAAAAACCTTCAGAATCTCAAATAAATTATTTTTCTAGTAAACTGAGTTATGAAATGTTGTTTTTTTTGGCTCAGAGTTATGAAATGTTAATCAAGTGCAGTGAATAACTAAAGTATTATAGGAAACAATTAAATTCTGCCCACAGTCATAGGCTCAAGTTTAGAATCTCATGTAATGTGAGCATAACAAATGACATTGTCACTGTATACTCATTTATTCTTAATTCTGAAAATCAGTGATGTTTTATTTAAACTATCCGAGTCGTCCAATAACTTTTTTTTTCACTAACAAGGTAATATGAATCTAACACCGTGCTGTTATTTTTAAGCTGCATCAAGCATACTAATGTTATTTTTTCTAATGTTTTCAGCACATTATTCATTTCTATACATAAGAGTCTTTCAATTAAATCAAAAAATAGTTAAAAATAATTAAATATAATAATTATGTAGGAAATTTAATGGTTTTACTTTAAAAATGCCCTTATTTATGAGTAAGTGAGAGAGAATGAGAGTAATAATAAGAAAATGACTTATCGAAAAAAATAATAAGAAAATGATGAATTAGAATACATGTAGTATAATAATTAATTATTGAGGCCAAAAGAAGAAAAAAATGTATTTATTATTAAACCAAACTGAAAAAGAATTTTATATTTAAAGACAGCCTCATTAAAAAAAAACTATTCTATATATAAGGACGGAGGAGTATTATCTATAGTCTATCCAGTACTCTAAATTATAAAAAAGATTATGGTTCTCGATCTAACTGAAAAAATAATATTGTAGTGTTGGATATACCCAAGAAAATAACAAACATATTGTTGGATGCATCACAAATAAAATTCAAGTGCTAAATGATTCTGGAAAATAATATCGAGGCACTGTATTAATACTTTACTTTTTTTATTAAATGTTTATTAGTAGTAATATGTTTTTTTTGAATATTTATATATGTCCTGTGCTTTACCATAATTGTTGGAGAAAAATGTGGCAAATTAAAGATGAGGTTGACAAAACAAAAGCCATGCAGGGCCAATCATTCTCAGCATCTGAGTGAAGAAATGAAACCTCTTCATCACCATATTGAATTGAAAGTGATAAATCATTATGCATACGGAGACTGGATTTAACATTTAGCTATATATGTAGAAAAAGGAAGGGGAAAATATAATATAAGTAATCTGTATAAATTTTGGAACACAAAATGTATAATATTTATATAATATTAAAAAATTTAAAACCTCTCAGTCGGGATTTTATCACTCATCCATCTAATCATGTGTATGACCTAAACTCCGCTTTGATCTTTAATTTCTATTTTTAGAGTTATTAAGAAAACTAAATTATTTTAAATTATTTATTATTATTTCTTTAAACTATTTTACTTAACTTATAAACCAGTGTATATAATCTAATAATATATAATATGATTAAGTAGCTTATTTTTAAAAAAAATTGAGTAATTTATTTAACTTTCTTAATCTCTTAAAAAAAGTTAATTATATTTTATATTTATGGCTGTGACTAACTTGATTGATCATATGATCCAAATTATATGGACACGGACAAAAAAAATCTCCCACAACTTTGTTTCCTACTTGCTGCCTTTGCATAATTAACTAACTCCTCATCATTAATACATATATAAAAGTTTTCTGAAGAATCACATGTTGTAATCAATGTACCAGTTTAACTTAAATATGGAGAGGCCATATAAAAATTGAGATCTAATTCACTCCTCACAGGTTCATTTTATTATAATATAATTATATATAAGGTCACATTCCCTGTTTCTTATGTTAAAATTTTCCCCATACCTATTTCTTAAACTCTACTTGTTAATTAAGAGATTCTTATATCTTTTTCTTACAGGCACTTCACATGTATTTTACTGTGTGGGAGGTAATCTCTTAGAGATATTTTTAAACATTAAATATAAACATCTATTATAATCATAAATCAAATAGTAATTCATCACATTGTGATAGACTAACCCATTTAGTTCCATCCAACCCATTGACTAAAAAAAAAACTATATTTAAAATTGAATGGATATAAATTTTTTGGTATCATTTTTAATTCTAAATATAAAACCTTTACAACAATAGATACTACAAACTAGGAGTAGTATTGAATCATTGAATTTAATCCGACTTAACTTGCTTGAATTTTTAACCCTCAAGAATGAAAACAAGATAGATATATATAGTTGAAGTGGGTGGAATATATTTAAAAAAGGGGGACTTTTGAAAGAGAATCATAATTATGAATCAGTAATTAAAGTTCAAAGTTCACTTTAAACAGTATTGAGTGGGTATTGTTGATTGGTGCATCTGCCCATGAGACGCGTGAGCCTTCAAAGCATCATAGTATATGCATATAATAATGCGTTTAATGCAGTTTTATCATTGTTTAATATTAATTATAGTAACTTGACAAAACAAATATTAATTATATATTGCCATGTGGAGTATTACCACTCTCAACCTGCCCTTTCTTCCCCCTTTGTTTTATGAATCCAGCTTTCCCAAAAGTAGTGTGTAATTTCAAAGCCTTGCTCTCACGTTGATTGGCACTCTTTTTTTTTTTTTTTCTTTTTTTCGGGGGACATTTGATCAATTCATTCTAATTATACTGTATCATCTCATAAAATATACATATAATTTATATGATTTTTAAATACACATTTTCAAATAGAAAAAATTCTCATAAGGTTTTATTTATAAGGTCGAGGAAGCATTTTTTGTCTTATATATTTGTCACGTTATTAAATTTTAAATATAAATATATAACTTTATCCTTCATTTATCATAATTTTATTTTTATTTACAATCAGGTCTTAATTTTACATTTCATTTATTATGGTATACGTAGGATTTGTGATATTAGGTAGAGTGTGTATTAAATATCAATAAAGTTGAAAATAATTAATTCTAACAAGAGAATCAAATACAAGACTTTTTTAATTTAAAAATATATTAAAAATGACTTGTAAGTATAAATATGATACCGCTAGTAGTATATATAGGGGTATAAGAGAAAAAGGAGAAGTGGTCCAATTATATAAGAGCTAATTTATAGTTTCTAGTTCGTATAGTTTGTATTTTAAATTAAACTATAAACTACATCTTATATTAAAAACATGGTTGGCAAAAAAAAAATCTTATATTAAAAACATGAGGGAATATATTGTATTAAAAAAATGATAAGACATAGTAATTTCCCAAGTAATTATGCCCAAATAAATAGCACTGTCCATAATTTTAAATAGCAAATCTTGTAAATTATTGTGTGTGTGTATGGATAATAATCAATAATTAATATTTAAATTTAATAGTGTTCATTGTTGTACTAGAAGTCATCCAACAAGAAAAGATAAATATGACATTTAAGTAAAAAAAAAAATCGAACATTCAGTGTTTCTAAGTGAAAATTTTCAAGATAAAAATGGATTTTATCCAATGGAATCTATCAAATATATGGCAAGCCAAATTAGTCATACGATATTAACTCTATAAAAATGTATCGTCTTTTACTTTTTTTTTAAAAAAATAAATTTGCTTTTCTAAAAAAAATTATGAAACTAAAAAAAACAGGGATGGATAGGGACAAGTATCGGCTCAACTAATTTGGCTCGGCTTATCTTTGAATACAATCCCTATTCGTTCAGACTTAGCGCGTGCTTTCCCACACTGACACACAGTGTCCCTACCTATTGAATTCAAATTCACTCTCACAGAAGCCGCTTTCACGAACTTCAAACCAAAATCCCCGGCTCATTTTTCTTGTCTTCTTCTTCTCTCTTCTCTTTCTATTTCTTCCGTCTTCTTCTTTCCCCTTCCTCACTCTCTCAATAACACAGCTAGCTTGCTTGCTTTCTTTCTTTCTTTCTTTTTTTTCTCCCTTTCTGCTTTCCCCCAATCATTTAGCCCACCTTCCGAACCCACATTTTCCGGTTTTCCCCATTGATTCCGTCTTCGTCTTCTTCAAATTCCATTGCCTTTTTGGGATTTCTCCCATTCATCTCATCTGGGTCTTCTTCAAAATCCTCCATTACCATGTCCCTCCAAAACCCACCGTTCAAAGATCTTCCAGACGCATCCCCAAAACCAGGCAAGAGAAGTTTCGTTTCTTCTCTAATGGAAACAGCGACACTCCGTACACCTTCTTTCAAATGGACAGACCTACTTCGTTTCTCACTTGAAATCCTCTGAGAAGAAAGCCCTTTAAGACCTCAAGAACAAGCTCCCACCTTCCGAGGTTTCGGATTCGTCCATGTGGGGCATTTCCTTGCTCGGCGGGGACGACAGAGCCGACGTCATTCTGTTGAAATT